>PVHP010029252.1:0-22499 GCA_004024765.1 Zapus hudsonius
CCCCCACCCTCCCAGCCCAGCTGAAGACAAGTTCATCTTTGTCAATTAATTATTGAACGGTTTATTTCGCACTGGGAGGTGATAAGAGTGTTGTGAGATCATCACAGTAATTACAGGCAGGGCTGCAGGTGCCTGGGGGAGGGGGAGGGGAGATGCAGAGAAGAAGAGTTGGACACTTGGCTGTGGGGTCTGAGGACCCTTCTGGATTATGCCCAACAGACACACTCATATGGAGTGTCCAGAGGCCCCCTACAAATGAGGAGAGGGGACACAAAGAATTAAGTAGGTTACCACTGGCCCCTGTTCTTTATTTGTGGAGATCAGGCTATGGGAAAACTGAGGGTGTCTTTATAATCTTCCAATCTGAGTTCAGGAGCCCCCACCCCAGCATGCCCAAAATATGATTGTATGGTAGACAGTCTAGAAAAAGCTTTTATTAATAGTCTACAAAGCCTTGGCACGTGCTACTTAATCTCCATGGCTTGCATTCTACCCAGCTTACTCTATCACCCCCTACAGGTGGGCTTCAGACCTTCCCAAGATGCTTTAAAGTTGAAACCATCCTTCATTCAGACAGAATTTCTTTCTTCCTTTCTTTTCCCCAGACATTTCATCGTATTAGAAATGATGTCTTTTAACTTTTTCCTCGTTTCTTCTGTCTCTATTGCTCTTGTCTTGAGGCTAAGGGGTAGGATTTTCGTCTGTCTCCACCACTACACTCTTCAATCCCAGCCTGTGAGACCTGGCACAGACCAAACACACTTAATTATAGTGAGGGGCTGGAGAGATGGCTCTGTGGTTAAGGCACTTGCCTCCAGTGCCTAAGGCCCAGGGTTCAATTCCCCAGGACCCACATAAGCCAGACCCACAAGGTGGTGGCCCTGGTGCTCGCTCTCTCTCTCTCTCTCTCTCTCTCTCTCTCTCTCTCTCTCTCTCTCTCTCTCTGCTTGAAAATGAATCAATAAAATATTTTTTTAAAAAATCATAGTGAGATGAAGGAATGGTTGAGGGAAGAAGGGAGGGAAGGAAGGAAGAAGGGAGAAAAGAAGGAATGTGTGGAATGGGTCTGATCAAGCTGGTCAGGGCCACAGTGGCAACAGGAATTTGGGGAGAATCTTGGCAAAAATGAGGAAGCCCAGCCAGGAAGGAGAACTGATGGAAAAGTCATTTTAAAAGCGAGGTTCCAGTTGATTTCATGTCTGTGCTCGCCTCGAGGCTAGCGGGTCTGATGTGTCCCTCCAGCAATCGCAGGCAGATTAGTCCCCACCCCCCTCGACTCTCCCCAGGGAGGGGACAAGAGCAGGAGAAGTTGCCTACACTTTGATTAACTCCCCAGCAAGAGTCCCCATGTCTGTGTCTCCCTCCGGGCTGTTTTGGGGGGGATCGTGAGCAGAGGGCTGGGGGATGGGCTTTGCTGACAGGAGGGAGGGAATGGCATGGAGGTGCTGGGTGAGAATGTGGGGTGTGGACCCAAGGATGTCAGCCTGCTACCCACTCTCCTCACCTTCCCTCTCCAGGCTGGGCTGTCCCTCCCTGAAAAGAAGATGGTGATGTTACAGAGCCCTTTCTTTCTTTCTTTTTTTTTTTTTTTCCCCCAAATCTCTGGAGATGCTAAGAGCTGCTGTTTCCATGGAAACCTTCCCCACCAACCTCTCGTAGGTGGAGCTGGGCAACCACCCCCGCCTCCTCCGCTGCACACTGTCCCAGCTCCAGCCTGGGGGGGGGGGAGGGGGCAGGTTGAAAATAATCCCCTTCTTATTTTCCCAGTGGGGCTCCCTGACTGAGCAGAGGAAATGCCACTGGTTTGTCTTTGGCCAGCCCTGGGACCAGTGCTAAGCAGCCAACGGCCAAAGGGGGCGTCTGAGAAGCAGGGAGGCAAGATCTAGGTTCCCACACCTGCTCTCCTTACACACACACACACACACACACACACACACACACACACACACACACACACACACCCCTGACAAGGGGCCATGAGTTTGTCTCCTTCCTTCTGAGGAAATCCCTCAAAGTTTCCATATCTCTCTGACCTGGGGGACCAAAAGTGTCCCTGAACTCATAAGGGGTCAGAACATTAACCGCAAAATCTCACATACAAAATAAAATCAAAAACAGGCACAACTCTATGTAATTCATAAGAATTCCCTGGATGGGAGGAATGAAAAGTAGCTTCTAGAAGTGTCCAGCGGATTGAAGAAACAGATTTGGAACCTGTCCAGAAAGGTTAGCTGAAGGGGAGGCAGGGGACTTGGATCAAGGTAGGCAGATGTCACTAAAGCCTCTGGTCACACAGTTGTCTCTCCCTCCAGGTCCCCATCCAGATAAGAGGCAGCGTTTCCAGGTGAAATAACAAGGTGAATCGATACATGTGTGAAAATTCATAAAACCGCACAGCCAGAAAATGACATCACTTTTACTGTATGTTAGATTGAAATGTAAAGTCCTGGGCAAGACCACTCTATTGTCCACACTGGCCTGTGTGTCACAGCCAGGTCTGGAAAGTAGCCTGCATCTACTTGGCGCCAGGATGAGTTGCGGCGCTGAGGCTCCGTCTCCCAGATTTACTGAGGCAGGAGGATTGTCAGTTTGAGGCCAGCCTGGGCTACATAGCAAAACCCTGTCTCAAAATAAAATATGCCAAAGCAGCTCTTGGTGGAAACATCTGGGAAGGTTGAGGCAAAAGAAATAGTGACAGAGGGGCTTTCTGTGGGGTCCAAGAGACAGGGGCCACATGAACTCAGTCAGAATCCCGACAAAGCAGGCAGCCTATGGCTGGGGACATGCTACTCACCTGGTGCCCCTTCAACCTTCCCATGGCCCCAGATCCTGCCCTTTCCTCGCTCTGCCCAACCCCTGGGACAAGGGAACTGGGGGACAATGCCTCCCTCGCATGGCTTCTCCAGACACATTCACCAAAAGCAATGAGAGCCGTTTCCAGAGTTAGAGATACCATGTTGAAGCTGGGTGGGATAACCCACACCTTTAATCCCAGGACTCAGGAGGCAGAGGTAGGAGGATGTCTGTGAGTTCAAGGCCAGCCTGAGACTACAAAGTGAATTCCAGGTCAGCCTGGGCTAGAGCAAGACCCTACCTCAACAAAAAAAAACACAAACAAACAAACAAAAAAAAGAGGTTCCATATTGACTTATCACATAGGAAGCTCTGTGAAAACAAGATTGATAAGAAGTGTCCAGAGGACACGTTTTTCTGGCAAACTCCTGTAGCATCCAGGGACACTGGCCAGAGGGCATGGAGGTGGAGAGTCAGGCTGGGATCACAGAAGCAGGGTGTGTGGTGAAGGAAAGACACCATTACCAATTGCCAACAAGGCCCTAGGCACCAGCTCTGATGGTAGAGATGGAAGATGTCCCCACCTGTGGGGACACCAACTCAGGCACACACACACTCAACCCCAGCCCAGCAGAAACTGAGCAGATGAGGGAATCATCTGGAAGTGTGAGGGGGAGGAGGTCACCGTGGAGGGAGGCCAGGGACCCTGGAGACACTGAGAGGAGTATGCCAGTGTGTTCCGATGACATCTGTCCTACGTGCAGCCACGGGTGGTCCTCACACAGAATCTGCTGGATTCTGACGCCGAGCCTGGGTTCTGGAACATTCTCCATCTGGGCCCATCTGTTTGGGGACCACAAGCCTACACAGGTCTCCAGAGCATGGGAAACAAGACCGGGGCTGAGAGCTGTGCCTCAGTTCTACTTCGTTTAGTTTGTTTTGATTATTATTGCTTAGTATGTTTTTATTTATTTATTTGTGGGGAGGGGAGAGAGAGAGAAAGAGAGAGAGGACACTTGCCACTGCAAACGAACTCCTGATGCCTGTGTCATTTTGTGCATCTGGCTGTACGTGGGTACTGGGGAATCGAACCAGGGCCAACCGAGGCCAGCAGGCTTTGCAAACAAGCTACACCAACTGCTGAGCCATTTACTCAATCCTATTTTTTTAAAAACTTTTTATTGATAGCTTTCATAATTATAGACCATAAACCATTATGATCCCATCTCCTTCTACCCTCCCCCATATCTCTTCCCCCTCTTAATTAGTCTCTGCTTTGTTTCGGTGTCATCATCTTTTCCTCCCATTATGTGTAGGTTTTATCAGGCACTGTGAAGTCATGAATATCAAGGTCATTCTGTGTCTGGAAGTTTGCATTGTAAGCAGTCCTCCCCTTCCTTTGGCTCTTACAATCTTTCCTCTACCTCTTCCACAACAGACCCTGAGTCTCGGGAAGTGGGATAGAGATGTCCCAGTGCTGAACACTCCACTGTCACTTCTTCTCAGCACCGTGGTGTCTTTTGTGTTATCCCAGTGGTCACCACCATCTGCAAAAGAGAAGCTTCTCTAGACAAGAATGAGGGTAGTAGCATTATGTGGGTATGAACATTTTTTAAAAAGTGCTTGTAAAGCAGTTTGGTTGGCATAACATATACATTTAGCCAGACAACAGCAGGCATTACTCCCATAGGGCTCATGACCTCCCTTACCATAGGCTTTTGACTAGGTCTTCAGTACCAGGCATGCTTTCCCTCTCATGGAACGGGCCTCCAGCCCAATTAGAGAGCAGTTGGTTACCCCCACAGTAGACGTGCCACTATTGCCCCTGGTGACACATTTGGCCTGGCTGGACAGTCTTAAGGCTTGCAAGGTCACCACCATTGATGTTATTATTAATTATTATTATTTTGAAACAAGGTTTTATGTAGCCCAGGCTGGCCTCAAACTCACCACGTAGCTGAATTCCTGATCTCTCCATCTGAACCTCCTGAGTGCTAAGATTAAAGATGTGTGTCACCACACAGGTCTCTATTCAGCTTGTATTCCTCGGGTGTCATTCCTCAGGAATATTATCCTTTTTTAAAAAAATATTTTCTTTATTCATTTTCAAGCAGAGAGAGAGAGAGAGAGAGAGAGAGCACACTAGGGCCACCACCTTGGATGGGTACTGGGAATTGAACCGGGGGGCCTTAGGCACTGGAGGCAAGTACCTTAACCACTGAGCAATCTCTCCAGCCCCCAGGAATATTATCCTTTTAAAAATTTTTTTTTAATTTTTTTGAGACAGGGTGTCTCAGAGGCATGGAGCTCACTAAGAAGGCCAAAGTGACCTCAGGTGAGCCCTGGGTTCTTCCTGTCTCCGCCTCCCCAGAGCTGGAATTACAGACACAAGTCACCTTGCCTGGCACTGAAGAAAGCCATGGTGACGGCAGTAGTGATGGTCAAGTGGGTAAAACAAGCTGGGCTTCGTAGCATGGACAGGAGTTGGGTTGTGTGCTCTCAGTGAAGTCCTTAGCAGGTGCCACTGTGGCTTGTACCAAGAAAAGCCACCTTGGTCACTCTGCCTGCACCTTGCTGGACTCCCGAGACAGGAAGGGAGAAAGACATGCCACTGGGTACACATTGAAGCTGGCCTGCTCTCCACATGCCCCTGGCACCTGTCTCTGAGTATCCTGCTCTTCCCTCCTCCTCTGTCCACCTCTCTGGACTGGCTTCTCTGGGACTCTGTCCTCACCGGCTAGCTCATCCTCCACCACTTCTGGTGGCTTGTGACCAGCCCTGGGGGCACTGGGGTGCCAAGTCTAGTGCAGAAGTGAGAGAAGTCAATGCCAAAACCACCCCTTAGGCATGCCCAGAAGAAAGGCCATTCCAGCTGGTGGAGAAGGGAGTGGAGAAGGGGCTGGGCAGGAGACCTGTTCCAGAGACAGTGAGGTCCTCAGCAGATCCCTGGGTGGGACGGGTTTGCCCGTCTCATTTTCTGGCCTCCATCTCAAATAGTAGACACGGGGGCTGGGCGAGGGGAATGTGGGAGTTTCTGCCTACCCACTGGTCCTCGAAGAGAGAAGTAGACGGCTGAGGGAGGGCATCTCATAGCAGTTGCCCACTTCTCCTGAAAGCTTATGGGGTCACGTGAGCTCTGAAGCCATGGGGTTTGGTTCCTGGTGCCACCTTTTCCTGGAGGTAATCCTGGGAGCCTGTATTTCTTTCCCTGTAAAATGGGGCTAGCAGTCGTGACCTCAAAGGTTGTTTGTGAAGGTCAGATGGCCTCACCATTGAAAGGTGCCACTCCCCCGTCTCTGGCATGCTGGTGAGGATGGTTAGAATGTGCCTGTGAGAGAATGTCACCTGCTGTTGCTAACTAGGGTTCTTGTTGCCAAGAAGCTAGGAGCCCAGCCATGAGAAGGCCTCTGAGGAACAACTCTGGATGTATACAAAGGTGTGCAAAAACACGCATTTTTGCTGGGCATGGTTGGACATGCCTTTAATCCCAGCACTCGGGATGCAGAGGTAGAAGGATTGCCATGAGTTTAAGGCCAACCTGAGATGCCATAGTGAATTCCAGGTCAGCCTGGTAGCTCTAGCAAGTGAGACCCGGGCTGGAGAGATGGCTCAGCTGTTAAGGCATTTGCCTGCAAAGCAGAAGGACCTGAGTTCAATTCCCCAGTACCCACATAAAGCCAGATGTGCAAGGTGGTGTATGTGTCTGGAATTCGTTTGCAGTGGCTAGCGGCCCTGGCACACCCATTCATTCTCTCTCTCTCTCTCTCTCTCTGTCTCTCTCTCTCTCTCTGCCTCTTTCTCACTCTCTCTCAAATAAATAAATAGAATATTTTTTTTAAAAAATCTTTCACTTCACACGTGCTTACATTAATAAATTACGTCATGCATCTGTGGTGGTCAGCAAGGGTTTACCATCTGAGCATGTGGTGAAATGCACCTGCTCTCCTCCACAGTGGGGTTCTGGCTCTAATTCTAGTCAGAAAGCTATGAGCAGAAGTTAGGGTATCACTTTCAGGCCAATGCCTTTAATTCTGGCATGAGACTACCCAAAATTCCATCTTTCCCTCGGACACAGGTGCTCTCTCAGCGGGTGGCCCGGGGGCCTGCAGCAAGCGGTGCCCCCTTCCTGCCCACTCATAAACACAAAGAGAGAGAATTCAAGTGGGTTGTTCAAAGCCCCTGAGATTTAGGAGTTTTTTGTTTTCTCAACCAACCTGTCCTATCGTGACTGATTCGGTAACTAAACTGATTTTTTTGGGGGGGGAGATCTACTCAGCACAGCACATTGTTATTGGTCCAATTCTTCCAGTGGGCAGCTCATTTCCTCTCTGTGTGGTGTGTGCCAGCTCGGATCTGGTATGACTACCACTGTGAGCAAACCCAAATTCACAATGACGTAAACACCCAAAGAAACTTCAGTCTCTCAAGTAAAAAGTTCAAAAGTAGCCAGGTGTGGTGGCGCACACCTTTAATCCCTGCACTCTTTGGGAGGCAGAGGTAGGAGGATCGCTGGAAATTCAAGGCCAGCCTGGAGCTACAGAGTGAGTTGCAGGTCAGCCTGGGCTGGAGTGAGATCCTACCTCAAATAAAAGGGGAGGGGGGCTGGAGAGATGGCTCATCAGTTAAGGCCCTTGTCTGCAAAGCCCGCAACCCTGGTTTGATTCCCCAGTACCCATGTGAAGCCAGATGCATAAAGTGATGCATACATCTGGAGTTCATTTGTAGCAGCTGGAGGCCCTGACACACCCATTCTCTCTGTCTACCTCTCTTCTCTCTCTCTCTGTTTGCAGAAGAGATGGCTCAGTGGTTAAGGCACTTGCCTGCAAAGCCTAAAGACCTAAGTTCGATTCCCCAGTGCCCATGTAAACCCTGTTGCACAAGGTGGCATATGCATCTGGAGTCTGTTTACAGCAGCTGGAGGCCCTGGTGTGCCCATTCTCTCTATCTCTCTTTGCTTGCAAGTATATAAAAATATTTTTTATAAGTTTAGCCGGGCGTAGTGGTGCACACCTTTAATCCCAGCACTCGGGAGGCAAAGGTAGGAGGATTGCCATGAGTTTGAGGCCACCCTGAGATTACATAGTGAATTCCATGTCAGCCTGGGCTAGAGCAAGTTCCTTCCATGAAAAACAAAAACAGAAACAATAAGAAAGAGAGAGAAAGAGAGAGAAAGGAAGGAAGGAAGGAAGGAAGGAAGAAAAGAAGGGAGGAAGGGAGGAAGGGAGGGAGGGAGAGAAAGAGGGAGGGAGGGAGGAAGGGAGGGAGGGAGGGAGGGAGAAAGAAAGAAAGAAAAAGTTCAAAGTAAGCAATCCAGGCCAGGCGCCTTCCTGTGTGTTACTCTACCATTCTCAATGTATGGCCATCTGGAAGGAGGGTGGCATTGGTGAGCACAGACCTTCTGTGCTATGGCATATGTCACACGTGAACTGTAATGTCACAGCGGACTAGTCTGTGTGTGGTCCATTGGTCAGGAGTTGGTCACAGGCCAACTCCACCTAGTTGCAAGAGCACTTAGGAAATGGCACGTGTGTTTGGGGCAGCCATGTACCCTGCTGATGTTTTTGCCAAGGGAGAGAGAGAGAGAGAGAGAGAGAGAGATGGGTCCGGAGAGGCTCGGGTTTGCTGCCTGCTGGGTAAGGTGCTGTTGCTTCCGTGGCTTAATGACCAATTTGAGACTTTTCCAATTCCTTTCGCATTCCAGGTAACCATATTAGTGTGAATTGCTTTTTTCCTTTCGTACTATTTGGTAGAGATTTATTTCAGAATGTGAAATGACGTGCCAGGTTGAAGGGTGTGACTCTTTCTGTCTGGTGGGAGCTGAGGAGCTATTCTCCTGGAGAATTGCTGAGCCAATGTTCCAGTTTCCTCTACCCCTACCAACTGGACTGTTTTGTTCCTTTCTTTTTCCTTTTTTTTCTAAAATATTTTATGTATTTATTTATTTGAGGGAGAGAAAGAGAGAGAAAGAGCGAGAGAGTGACAGAGAGAGAGAGAGAGAGAGAGAGAGAGAGAGAGAAGAGGTGCACTAGGGCCTCCAGCCACTGCAAATGAACTCCAGACACACGTGCCACCTTGTGCATCTGGCTTTACATGGGTACTGGGGAATCGAACTCAGGTCCTTCTGCTTTACAGGCATTCTCTTTAACTGCTGAGCCATCTCTCCAGCCCTTTTGTGTTCTTTTTTGAGATAAGAATTCATGTAGCCAAGGCTAGCCTTGATGTGTAGTTAAGGATAACCTCACACTTTGATCCTCCTGCCTGCGTCTCTCAGTTGCTTGGACTACAGGTGGACATCACCACGCTCAGCTTATTTTAATTTCTTTTTACCCTGCTCCCCTCAGCACCCCCTCCTCTCCTGATCCCCACATATGTTCCTCCATTTCAGAGATGAGCCCAGAAAACAAAATTGATGGCAAGGAGTGAGGGGGGTCCCAACAGTCCTTACTCTAAGCTCTCACTCCCTCAGCCCTGCGTGACAATAACACTAATACTGGGCAATGGTGAGACACGAAGGCTTTGGTAGACACAGTGTGTGGAGGTGTTTGAGGGCTGTCTGCACTCCCCAAGCTCAGCTCACCCTGATCTGTGTCCCTACGCCTGTCCTCTCTGCCCAGGCTTTGCTAGGAGCTCAGCCACTCTGGAAGCAGAGGTCTCAAGCTTATCCTTAGTTCTCTTGGGGTCTGAGTATCATGGATTCTATTTCAGAGCTAACAAATTTAAAAAATATTTTTTTTGGATTGGAGAGATGGCTCATCAGTTAAGGCACTTGCCTCCAGTGCCTATGCCAGATCCACAAGGTGGTGGCTTTGGTGCGCTCTCTCTCGCTCTCTCTCTCTCTCTCTCTCTCTCTCTCTCTCTCTCTCTCTCTCTCTCTCTCTGTATTTCTCTGCTTGAAAATGAATAAATAAAATATTAAATATATATATTTTTTATTTGCAGAGAAAGAGATAGAGAGGAGAATGGGCACGCCAGGGCCCCCAGCTACTGCAAACAAACTCCAGACACATGCACCACTCTGTGCATCCCGCTTTACACGGGTACTGGGGAATTGAACCCAGGTTGTTAGGCTTTGCAGGCAAGCGCCTTAACTGCTGAGCCGTCTCTCCAGCCCTCAGGGCTAACTTTTATCATTCATCCTACCCAGTGTTCCTCTGATGCTTTCTCAATATGACCACAGAAACAGAGAGTGGCTTTCTTGGGGCTCCCTATGGCTAGGGCAGAGCCAGAACAGTCTTGACTAAGATTTGCTTTTATTTCACTTCCACAGAGACCTTGGCTATAAGATGGGCACAGGGGCCTTGGGAGAGTCACAACTGTCCCACCCTTCTAGGTGGTACAGCTAGTGAACCAGAGATGGCGAGAGGAGACCAGGTCCTGCAGAGCTGCCTCAGTCTCTCCAGAACTGACAAGGACTGGAGGGGAAACTGAGGGAAGGAGAGGCCCTCCAAGGCCCTGAACTGGTGCTGAGATGTTAAAATGGGGCTTTCCCAGAGTGCTCAACATGCAATAGAAGTGAAGTGTGCAATTATAGTCAGAGCTTGCATCTGGAATGTTCCACGGGAATGCTTCTGAACTCAGGACCCCCTTGGCCATGTCAAGAAGGAAAACGCAGCAGAGAGAGCTAGGGGGAGATGGGGGGCGCTTTCGAGAATGGCTCTGCTACAGACCCACCTCCCACCCGCTGGGATGGCTGGGATAGAAGAGAGAGGCCAAAGCCTGCTGGCCCATGTTTGAATCCCCAGCACCTATGTAAAGCTGGACACAAAACGTGCCTTGTAGGCATCTAGAATTTGTTTGCAGGACCAAGACACCCCAGCGTGCCTATTCCTGGTTTGAATTGACTGTAAGTTCAATATTTGGTAACTATTTGACGTGATAGTCACGGTATGCTCTACTTTAAGCTATATTAAAAGAAGCAGGTTAGAGAGACGGTTCATCAGTTAAGGCACTTGCTTGCAAAGCCTAATGGCCCAGGTTTGATTCCCCAGAACCCATGGAAAGCCAGATGCATTAAGTTTTGAGTGCATGCATCTGGAGCTCCTTTGCAGGGGCTAGAGGCCCTGGCACGCCCATATTCTCTCTCTCTCTCTCTCTCTCTCTCTCTCTCTCTCTCTCTCTCTCTCTCTCTCTCTCCTTGCAAATAAATAAATAAAAATATTTTTTAAAAAAATCGGTCATGGTGGTGCATGTCTTTAATTCTAATACTCAAGAGGCACAGTAAGTGAGTCACTATAAATTCAAGGCCAGCCTAGGATTACAGAGTGAATTCCAGGTCACCCTGGGCTAGAGTGAGACTGTACCTTGAAAATAAAAATAAATAATAAAGAAATATTATGTCAGGAGCTGGAGAGATGGCTCAGCGGTTAAGGCACTTGCCTCCAGTGCGTTAAGCCCTGGGTTCAATTCCCCAGGACCCACATAAGCCAGACCCACAAGGTGGTGGCCCTGGTTCTCTCTCTCTCTCTCTCTCTCTCTCTCTCTCTCTCTCTCTCTCTCTCTGCTTGAAAATGAATAAATAAAAAATATTAAAAAAAAGAAATATTATGTCAAAGGAGGTGATATGACGCCAGCTCATTCTCTATGGTCTGTTCTGGACAACATAAAGTCACCATCCCAAGAGAAGTGGCCAGACATCTGAGAGTCTAGGATCCGTGTCAGATGATGAAAACAAAAAAATCTGAGGCTATCTCATCTGAGCGTATGATGAGCTGAGCTGGGACTCATTGTAGCTGTCAGAGAGAGGGCTAACTAGACACGCTCCACCATTCTTTGGGGACAGACCAAATCGTATAAGTTATAGAAAGAGAGGTTTGGTCCCACCCGAGGAAGCGATTAGAACTGACTGTCATCAAAATAGATCGCCACAAAAAGAAATCACACCAGCTCAAGTTTATTGGAAAACAAATGAAAGACACTTATTTTTACTTGGTTATTTTGAATAGGCGATACATTCCCATGGCGTTAGAACAAAATAATACCGAAAGGTTTCTGGTAAAACATGACATTTCTTAGCCCAAGTCACACTCTCTAGGTCAAATTTTCATGTATACCAGAGCACATTTTTATACTTCCTAAGCTTCTTTTTTTAAATATTTTATTTATTCATTTTCAAGCAGAGAGAGAGAGAGAGAGCACACCAGGGCCACCACTTTGTGGGTCTGGCTTATGTGGGTCCTAGGGAATTGAACCTGGGGCCTTAGGCACTGGAGGCAAGTGCCTTAACCGCTGAGCCATCTCTCCAGCCCTTCCTAAGCTTCTATAAGCAAACAAAATCATTTTTCAGCACACTTTTTTTTTTAACCCAATACACACAGCTTGTCTTTGCTGATACGTTTTTTTCTATAGACCTATTACCATCCTCTTTTCTATTGGGTCAAATCTTCTGGTAAGCCTGTGTTTTGATTCTTTAGATATTTGTGGTGTGTGTATGTGTGCGTGTGTGTTTGTGTGTGCGTGCATGTGTGCATGTGTACGTGCATGCACACACACATGCATGTAGAAGCAACAGTTGTGTGTCTCTTCCTCAATTACTCTCTACATTATTTTTTTTTCAAGGTAGCCCAGGCCTTGACCTGGAATTCACTATGTAGTCTCAGGCTGGTCTCAAACTCACAGCGATCCTCCTACCTCTGCCTCCTGAGTGCTGAGATCAAAGGTATGCATCACCACAACCAGCCCCATCTTGTTGTTTGAGACAAGGTCTTGCATTAAACCATAGCTGGTCAGTGAGACCCAGGGAGCCTCCTGTGCCCACCTCCCAAGAGTTGGGATTATAGGCATGCCAACGCCTTGCCTGGCATTTTACATGAGTGCTGCCAACCTGAGTCTCCATAGCAAGCACTTTCCCCATCTCATTCTTTATTTTATTTGCAAGCAGAGAGAGAGACAGACAGAGAGAATGGGTGCACCAGGGCCTCCGGCCACTGCAAATTACATGGGTTCTGGGGAATCGAACTTGGAGGCAAATGCCTTAACCACTGAGCCATCTCTCCAGCCCCGTTTCATTCATTCTTTTCTAAGCTTATAATTCTCCAATGAATAACTCCATTGCTTAATATTTTTCACCTTTTTCCCAACTTCTTGACTATATAAATCATAGTTATTTTACAGTTCTTAAAAATCTGGATCAGTTGTGGGTTTATTATTTATTTTTTCTTCATGACGTAGGTCATCTTGTCCTGTCTCTTGGCATGCCTAGGAATTTTTTACTGAATGCTAGACATTTTATAAGTATTCTCTATATATTTAAGTGAGGTGGGGAGAAAGAGAGAGAAAGAAAGAATGGGTGTGTTAAGGCCTCCTGTCACTGCAAATGAGCTCCAGACACATGAGACACTTTGTGCCTCTGGCTTTATAGAACTGAAGTTGGACCATCAAGCTTTACAAGTAAAGGCTCTTGAGCCATCTCCCCAACCTGACATTTTATACTTAAATCTCTTAAAGATATATTGAGACATACATCACTTCTCCATATTTCTGTGGCGGGCTCAGACACCGTGTCTACTAAGACAGGCATCTTGGAAGCAGGGTTTAGCCAAGGTTCTTGGAGGCCCGTCCACATCCGGATGTTCAAGCTGACTCATAGCTACCTTATGCTCCAGAGAATTGCCACCCTGGGCTCCTGAAAGCCAGGGACTACCTGATAGAAGGTGTCAAAAGCCAGCCCCCTCATCCTCAGGGGCCCACACTGTGTGCCAGTCATGTTCATGGGTCCCCTGTCCCATGGGTCAGACCTCAGCCTTGTCTGACTTTCCCCTGGTCATTCCTGTCCCCTCCTCTCTGCCAGTAAGTCACTAGCAAGAGCTCTGCCAGTGGGGAGGAGTGGGTCAAATGACACCTAGGGCTTGTCTAGGCTGAGACCCTGGGACAGGCTCTGGGCTCCCTTCCACCTCTCTGGTGCTGCACAGGGGTGACTCCTCCACCTTCCTGCCACTTCTAAACTGTACAGACCATAGGGTTCGGTAGAGAAGTCACAGGCTGGAGACATGGTCTCTGGCCCCATGCCTGGAAAAGGGCACACGGCCAGCAGCACACTGCAAAGCCTGCAGCAGTGGGGAGAAGGGAGCTGGCAGGAAGGACTCTGGAAGGTGCAGGCTGAGTGCACATGGGCTTCAGATGGACAAGATGGACAGAGCGCTAAGGCTTCTAGGGGAGGGGGGACTGGAGCCAGGCCACATGGCCAGAGTGAGATTCAACAGAGCAACTAAGACGAGGTGGTGGCAGAAAGGACAGTGGCAGGTAGGCTGTTAGAGAGCAGGGGATGGGTGTGTGTGTGTGTGATGCATGTGCATGTGTGTGTATATGTGTATGAGTTTGTGTGTGTGATGCACTGTGTGTATGTGTGTAAGAAAGAGATGTACATGTGTGTGAGTGTGATGGCACGTGTATGTGTGTGTGATGCACGTGTGTGTTTGTGTGTGTATGTGTGTGTGAGATGCACTTGTATGTGATGTACATGTATGTGTGTATGTGTGTGAGATGCACGACATGTATGTGTTTGTGATGCATGTGTGGGGGTGTATATGTGTGTGAGATGCACATGTATGCATGTGATATGTGTGTGATGAACATGTGTGTGTGATGCACATGTGTGTGTATGTGTGGGGGTGGGTTGGGGTGGGTGGGCGTGTTTGTGTGTGTGTGAGATGCACGTGTATGTGTGTATGTGTATGTATGTGATATGTGTGTGATGCACATGTGTATGTATGTATGTGTGTGATGCACATGTGTGTGTATGTGTGGGGGTGAGTGGGTGGGGGTGGGGTGAATGTGTGTGTGAGAGAGATGCACGTGTATGTGTGTATGTATATGTATGTGATATGTGTGCGTGTGCGTGTGTGTGAGCACTGAGGCAGAGTCTCTCTCATCGCTGCTCACTGCTCTGTTTGCCAGGCTAGCTGGTCCTCAGTCTTCCAAGAAATTCTCTTGTCTCTTCCCCCATCTCACTGTCGGCATGCTGGGATTACAGAAGCCCACCAAGGCTTCCAGCTTTCATGTGGTCAGGTGATCTGAACTCAGGTATTCAGACGTGAATGAAAAACACTATCCACCAAACCATCTCCCTGGGCCCTTGTCTATTTCTTTCTGTTTTGTTTATTTGTTTGTTTTGGTTTGGTTTTTCAACGTAGGGTTTCGCTCTAGCCCAGTCTGACCTGGAATTCACTATGTAGTCTAGTGTGGCCTCCAACTCACAGTGATCCTCCTACCTCTGCCTCCAGAGGCCCTTGTCTATTTCTTAGTAGGTTGCTGAATTGGGGGAATAAGGGTTCCTGCACATGGGAACCCTCTGCCCCTTTTCTCTGGATGCAGGTTCCTCTCTATGGGAAAAGAGGAGGGCCTTCCAGGCTAGGGTGACCTGGTCCCCAGAGCACCAGAAGAGAAACCTTCCCTCCATCCAGCGGGGATTTAATGAGTAGACTGAGAGCCTGTCAGCTGAAACGGCTTCAGGCTTTTCCTGCTCAGGGAGTTTAGTCACAGGAGAGAGGCTGTGACAGGGACAAGGGGACCCTGGGCTGTGCAACCTCCAAAGGCCTCCACTAGGACTGGGCAGGCTGCACCCCAAGAGGTATGCTCTGATCACACACACAGACACACGCATGCTAACAGTAATGTGCTTACACTCACAAGTACGTCCATACCACACGCCAGGTTTATGTGCTCACACTCACGTGTGGCATACCCTGAGACTTTCAAATACAACACTGCACACTTTAGTACTCATATACACATTCACATTGGCACACACACCTGTATTCACACATGCCGTCCCAATAATCCAACACACACTCACATGCGTGTTCACACTCAATCATACACTTGCCCACATGCACACACATTTACTCCATGCACTCACAGATACGTGCAATGTCCTGAACTTTGAATCCAAAGGTCTTAGTCGGTTACCAAACCTCTCTGTGCCTCCATCCCTTCCCAAAGGGTGGGAGGAGTCAGTAAAATGTCCCATGTAACATTCTGAGCCCAGGGGTCCTGATATGTAGGATGTGATCGATAAGGTTAACCCTTCACATCATGGGAACAAAGCCAGGATTCCCAGAACAAAGTCTGGCTTTTGTCCTCTGGGCCTGGCTGCCTCTTGCCTGCCTTCCTGTCTCAGAGTAGGAAGACAGGTTATTAGTACAAATTTGATGGAAATGACGCATGGATTAGCATGTACGCTACGAAGCCTAATTCTGTTTGCTGTTCTAGGGGAGCACACAATTATTACAGGAGCTGGGACAGAGTGTTTTTAATAACATTTCTTGTTAAGATTTAATTACAGGAAATTGTATTTTCTTAATCACTGAAAACTCAACTGGCTAGGAAAAGCATCGTGATAATTTTGTTTGCAGTTTATTAAATCCTTAGGATATTCTTTCTCTTACATTTGCTTTTATGTGCTTCTGCTAAGTGCTTTTTTAACCCTTGGAGCTGTGGGGAGGCAAGCCTGAGACAGGATACACCCCAGGCCCTAAATTCCTTGCCAAATTAGTTACCAAGGATCCCAGAACCAAAGCGTCCTAGGAAGCGAGTTGGGGAAAAAAATCAATGTGTTTGTCTTATAGTCCTTGCAAGGTGCAGCCCCTAGGCGAGTCACTTCCTGTCAGGGACCCCAGGGAAGTTTGCAGAAGTGACATGTCATGTATGAGCACAGCTCAGAAGTCTAGAGCCTCAGACTGTGTCCTGAGAGCGGAGGGAGTGTACCAGAGCTCTCTGCCCCAGCCAGCCCTGTCTTTCTGGCAGGAAAAAATTGGGTGGAATTTCCTGTTAACTGGTCACATCTGAGACCTCTTCCCTGCTCACTGCGGTGCCAGAGGTTGTGACATGGCCATGACAAAGCCCTCCCTTGAGTGGCCTCACCTGTCCCTCCTCCCTTTCTGCATCCTGAGTGTGAGGGACGAGGGACACAGAGAAGCCTGGTGGGGTGGCAGAGAGAAGCTTCTCTAGACTTGGGAAGACCAAAGAGACAGACAGCTGCAGCTCATCCATCCGTCCAGGAAATTGTGCTGGAAGGACACAGGTACCATGAAGAAAAAGTAAGGCTTCGAGAGATTCGTGTTGGCCAGGTGAAGAACTCCTGAGCTAAAGGAACGCCTCCCTGGCTGAGTCCCTGCTGTCTGTGTGTATGTGTGTATAAGTGTGTATATGTGTGTATATGCATATGTGTGTATAACTGTGCATATGTGTGTATGTGTATATAAGTGTGTGTATAAGTGTGTATGTGTGTATATGCATATGTGTGTATAACTGTGTATATGTGTGTATAAGTGTGTATGTGTGTATAAGTGTGTGTATGTGTCTATAAGTGTATACATGTGTGTATAAGTGTGTATGTGTGTATATGCATATGTGTGTATAACTGTGTATATGTGTGTATAAGTGTGTATGTGTGTATATGCATATGTGTATATAACTGTGCATATGTGTGTATGTGTATATAAGTGTGTGTGTATAAGTGTGTGTATGTGTGTATATGCATATGTGTGTATATGTGTATATGTGTGTATGTGTGTATAAGTGTGTGTATGTGTCTATAAGTGTGTACATGTGTGTATAAGTGTGTATGTGTGTATATGTGTGTATAAGTGTGTATATGTGTATATGCATATGTGTGTATAACTGTGTATGTGTGTATAAGTGTGTATGTGTCTATAAGTGTGTGTATGTGTCTATAAGTGTGTACATGTGTGTATAAGTGTGTATGTGTGTATATGTGTGTATAAGTGTGTATATGTGTATATGCATATGTGTGTATAACTGTGTATGTGTGTATAAGTGTGTATGTGTCTATAAGTGTGTGTATGTGTCTATAAGTGTGTACATGTGTGTACACTTATACACACATGTGTCTATAAGTGTGTGCATATGTATTCACTGATTCCTGGGCCTTAGTCACAGCCCCATCTTCTCTCCTCTTGGCCTCATCTCTCTAAGCCTGGTCATCTTGCAGATGACAGCCACAGGCAGCCTTTCCACTAAAGACTGCCACCCCTCGTGTGTGGTGTGCACGCCTTTAATCCCAGCACTCAGGAGGCAGAGACAGGAGGATCACCATGAGTTCAAGGCCACCCTAAGACTACAGAGCAAATTCCAGGTCAGCCTGGGCTAGAGTGAGATTCTACCTCAAAAGCCAAAACCAAAACAAAACAACCCAAAAAGACTACCACACCACCCCTTTGGCCAACAAGTCACACTTATGTCTAGCCTAAAGCTCTCTTGCTGCAAATCACAAGCAGGTCTTCTTGGTCTTTGGGGAGGTTGGAGAGGAGGACCAGAGAGGCGTGGCTTCAATTCTGGGTAGAACAGCCTGATCCTCTAAATTTGAACCCCCAGGTCTTCCCCCCAACACACACACCACCCAGTGGTCTCTCTATTCTTTCCAAGTCCCTTCGGTGTCATTGTTCTCTGAGGCTGGTGAAAGCAGACCTGACAGCACTCACCCCCGATGGCAAAGTGCGGGACATCAAAGAGGCTTCATGAGAGCTGGTGGATAATAGATGTCCGGAAGCATGAATGATATATATGCAGATAAATGATGGATAATAGGGCCAGTGTGATATATAGGCAGCTGCTAGGTGATAGATGCGTGGAGACATGTAGATGGATGGAGGGAGACAACAGATGTGGGGAAGCAGGAAGGACCAGACGAGGGGGAGGTGACAGGTGCTTACCCTTGATGCCCGCTAGATAGTCTGGGACATAAGTCAGGACAGGTACCTGGGGGACCAGACAGAGGGACCACAGAGAGGGCTTCTGGGAACAGGGCTAGAGGCAAAAGCTGTCAGTAGACAGCCACTTTGTGACACTGACAGCCCCTGAGCTGTCCAGGAGTGGTCTGTGGTAGGATACGGGCGATATGAAAGAACCCCGTCTCATGGACTGGCGAGGATGATGATGATGGATGTGCCCAGAGTTAATGAATGGCCAGAGTTAATGAACCCGATGGATCAGGGTCCCTCTGCCTTGGACACCACTGAGTCCTGGCTCCCAGGTTAGGCTTCCTGGAAGCAGGTGCAGGGGTGCTCACATCGGGGTGTGCACAGGGGCTGGTGGAGGGGGTGCTGTGGGTTGGCTGCAAGTTGGTTTCCATGACAGCAGGGCCACGTGACCTCCACCCCTCCCCACTCCTTCCATTCATAAATAACGTCCCCTGTTTGAAAACTGGTCCCTAAGGAGCAACTTCATGCTGGGTTGTTTGGCCCAGCATCTGAGACAGCCTGCTCCTTGCTTGTCACTCACTCGGCCTCCTCTGGGTCCTCTCCCCAGCCAGGTGGAATAACCAGGAAGGTTATTGTTCCAGAAAGAGCAGGCAGATTCCTGGGAAAGCAGGGCTCAGGAGGAGTGGGTCAAGCAGATGACACCCTGTCACCTGGCGTGGGGACAAAGCCCAGGCTCTGCACAGCCCAACTAGGATACTGGGCTTCTCCTAGCTGAGTCCAGCTCTGCAGTTCCTCCCCTTCCCCAACAGGTAGAGGGTGACTGCATGCAGGACGAACAGCCCTGGGGACCCTCCCTGGACTTCTTCAACAAGGGATGTAAAGAGATAGAAGGGCGGCCCCAGAGGACTAGTTTCCTGTAGATGGAGCTGGTCTCTTGTTGCAAAGGGCTTCTTGCTAAGAGTGCTGGTTTGAAGAGATGTTCCTTATAAACTCACACACCCCTGCTGATGGCAATTTGGGAGGTGGAGCCTTGCTGGAGGAGGTGTGTTGTTGGGGGCGGGCTTAGAAATGTTACAGCCAGCTCCCCCTTGCTAGAGTTCAGCTCACTCTCCTGCTGCTGTTGTCCACCTGCTGTGGTAGAGGTGATGTCCAGCCTCTGCTCGTGCCATGCTTTCTCCTGCCATCATGGAGCTTCCCCATGAGACTGTAAGCCAAAATAAATCCTTTCCTCCCATCGGCTGCTTTTGGTCCGGTGCTTTGTCCCAGTAAAATGAGGATAACTACACTAAGTCTGTGGTTTCATGGTGGCCCCTGGAAGCCACATGCAGGACCTCAAGCCCTGCACAAGAGACAAACTCGCTGCCTGGGACACATGAAGTACTTTACCCCAGGGCCCTAGAAACAGGAAAGTCCACAACCTGCTTAGAGGCCCAGAGAGGTTCAGTGGGTGGCCAGGTGCCCCAAAGCCCAGCAGTTGCAAGCTTGCAGCCATCACCAAACCTAGGGGATTCTCACACGAGGAGTAGAGAAAGCCAGAAGGGAGGGAAAATGTGAGAAAAATGGCAGAGAAGTGGTTAACAGTGTGGGGAATGGTATTTTGCAGGTTCTGGCTTCCCTCACTCTGCTTCACCTGCAAACGCCCCATGTTGCAGTTAAACCCACTGCTGACATGAAACACCTCACCGAAAACAGCTGATGAGGGGAGATGGGTTTACTTTGGCTTTCAGGCTCGAGAGGACACTCCATGATGGCAGGGAAAACGATGGCATGAGCAGAGGCTGTACATCACCTCCTGGCCAACATCAGGTGAACAACAGCAGGAGGAGTGTTCCAAACACTGTCCAGGGAAAGCTCACTATAACACCATAAGCCCACCCCTAACAACACACCTCCTCCAGCAAGGCTCCACCTCCCAAACTGCTATCAGCTGGGGATCAAATATTCAAAACACATGAGTTTATGGGGGACACCTGAATCAAACCACCACATCCCATTTTAATCCTTTTGTGATTAAAACAGCAAACAAGCCACCCCTTCTCTGCCAGGAGGAAATGCCACCAAAGGCTTGTTAAAGACCAGCCAGGGTTGACCAGGATGGGTGAGAGGTTGGAGAGACACACAGACTTGCAGGTAGAAGGTTCGGGTTCACCAAGGTAGATCCCTTGGTGAGAGTTTCCCAGGACTATAGAAGAAAGAGAGAAGCAAGGTTCAAATCACTGAGAGACTTGTTGTCACTTTACAAGCTAATAATAGTGAGCCATGGAAGGATTTTGTTTGTTTATTTATTTATTTATTTATTTATTTATTTATTTATTTATTTATGAGAGAGAGGTAGAAAGAGAGAAAAATGGGTGGACCAGGGTCTCCATCCACTGCAAATGGACTCCAGATGCATGCACCACTTTGTGCATCTGGCTTTACGTGGGTACTAGGGAATCAAACCCAGGTCCTTCTGCTTCACCATACCTGGCTTTGAGGAGCTTTTTGATATAGAACCCCTCTTTTCTTCTCCAGAGATCAGTGGGGGCTTCTCTCTGAAGTCTGCGTTTCCTGACTTGGTTTCCAGTACCAGATATGATTTCTCTCCCACTGAACGGCCTCAGGTCCAACCAGAAAATGGTTACCCGCAGAGAGGCTGTGTGTCACTATTGCACAAGGGTGTACGTCTTGACCAGCTGGTTGATTCCATAGTCTGCAGGGTCCCCTGCTTATTCATGCTGTTGGTGACTATTCTCCAGCAGCTCCCATAGGGCTTTGCAGCAAGCACTATAAGGACTTGACAGGAGGGAGCTAATTTCCCTTTCGGCTCATGGAAGGGTTTTGAGCAGGACAGTAACCAGCTCACATTTGCAATTTGGAGGGTGGACTTCAGTGGCTGTTAGAACCTAGGAGGATGGTTAGGGTGAATCTGAAATCACCCAGTGAGGGAGACGTGACAGGAAGCAGCATAGCAAGATGGTGAAAAGGACTTTTAGGGGGAGAGTCAAGAAAGGCTTTAGAGTCCAAAGGACCAAACCCAGAAGGATGGGGACGGAATGATGAAGTGGAAGTCCCTGGGTCGGGAACAGAGGTGCCGTGCTCTGAAAGGTCAGCAGGCTTAGGGAAGAGGTCCAGCTTGAAACATGCTACATTGGAAACATGTCAGACGCAGTTGGAAACTGTGGCCTGTGCCCGTGGGCTAGAGCTGTGCTCACAGCCTACCCAGTGGCTAAAGTCCCCAAGGAGAGGTGACTGGCTGGGGGAGGAAAAAGAAGGCATAGGTCAGGCAAGGCTAGGAATGGGGTTTTAGGGAGAAGAGGCAGTTAGGGAGGGAAACTATTGCATTGGGAAGTAGGGAACCCCAGAAGGAGGGACGGAAGAAGCCAGATGAGGAGGGAAGGTATGTCAGATGCTGCACAAAGTGCCAGTGAGAAGCACCTGAAGGTGCCCTTGAACTTGGCATTGGGCATCTTAATAATCTGGTTTGGCAGGAAGCAGGGAACATTCCAGCTGAGTCGTTCAGTAATGTTTAATGAAGGTGTGGACAAGATGTGACTGGTGGTGATGACTGAAGGCCAAGGGCGGCTAACATGGGAGCTAGGCCCAAAGGGATGGGAACAGAGAGCCACAGGGAAGGGTCCCTTTAGACAGGAGCTGCACCCAGCACCTCAGGAGAGTAACCACCTCAGCACCCACCCACCTCCACCTTTATCAAGCCTCCAGCCAGAGGCAGGTAGGGAGGCTGGGCCAGGCAGGCTGCAGAGGGGTGGAATCCAGTGAGGGATTCAGCTTCCAAGAGCATAGCAGGGTGTGAGGGCTCACCTGAGCTTTGCAGGTGAGAACTGAGGCGAAAGGAGCTAAAGGTGGGAGACCTAAGTGGGCGGGATTAGGGAGGGTTTTGTGAAGGAGGGTGTATATGTGTATGAGTGCTCCTATACACAACCTTCTGTGTACAGGTGTGTGTGTGTGTGCACCTGTGTGCATCTGAGTACGGAAACTGGAGTGTCTTCCTCAGTCACTCTCCACCTGATTTTTTTCTATTTTAATTTTTTTCTATTTTTATTTATTTGC
>PVHP010029253.1:0-22502 GCA_004024765.1 Zapus hudsonius
AGCCTAAAGTTCCTCGACCAGCCCTGGCAGAGGGCTCTGGAACACTGTAGGAGCTTGGGTAGCTGTTTCTTTAATTCAACCTCATTACTGAGCTAATGAAAGGCTACTTGCTAAATTGCTTCTTGTTCTTTCAAGGAGCAGGATCTTGAAAAGTGGCATCGAGTTCTTGTTCAGGTCTGGGTGACAAATGATTCCCATCCTGCCATCAGAAATGGCTATGCGAGCCCTCCTGTCATAGTTGCACCCAGGGGGCGACTTTCTGACCATGCAATTATGTGACAAAGCTCAAAAACAAAACATATTAACAGATAAAAAGAATGAAGCATGGGCCTTCACATAATGCAGTGTACTAATGGGACTCCTGCCTTCTAACAACTAGCATAGCAATTTGTACTTACTCGCTTTCTTTGACCCAGTAATTCCTCTGTTGAAATTAATAGACAAAATTAGATTTGTGTTTGTGTATTTGTATAAGTATTTGCATATGAACAAGTTCAGTGCAGTCTTATTTTTCAAAAAAAAAAAAACACAAAATATCCAAGAAGAAATATTAAATAAACACATCTATTATATCCATCGAAATATGTAATATATTAAGAATGTTTAAGGGGCTGGAGAGATGGCTCAGTGGTTAAAGGCACTTGTTTGCAAAGCCTCATGGCCCAGGTTTGATTCCCCAGTGCCCACGTAAAGCCAGATGCACAAAGCAATACATGCATCTGAGGACCATTTCAAAAGCAAGGGGCCCTGGCAGACCCATACATCCTTTTCTCTCTTTCCCTCCTCTCTCTAATAAGTAACAAAAAGGAATGTTTGAGATATTAATACAAGAAAATATTTATGACTTTAAAAGCAGGAAGTGGTTATCATTAAGTATGCTATTTTTAAAATATGAAAATACAAACTGTTAAGTGAGATTACAATCTGTCTATCAAAAGCATGAGTGCATACAAACTTCTTTTCTTTTCTGAAACTCCATAAATCTAGTCTTCTTACACAGTTCCCTTACAGACTGAAGGTGAGAGTTCTAAGGGCACCTAAGGCTCCAAGTTTTCCACACTGGAGCCCAGGAACAGTGACTCCACATTCTGGGTGTCACAGTCAGAGAAAGAAGGGAACAAAAGCCTGACTTGGCATGCCGGCTTTTCTTCTGTGAACACTGGATGACAGAGCCAGACATGTAGCTGGGTCCCTGGCTCCCTGCCCTGGCTGCAGCCAGCAAACATGCCACCACCTGCTGAGCACAATCCCTGTGCAGTGACTTCCTGGGCATGGTGACAGCCACGACAGGGCAAGACTCCCCTGAGTATAAGCAGGTAAATATCCAGTTCCCAGCGCTGAGCTCCACTGGCCATCTCCTCAATGAGCCCAGATTTCACGTCCTCCTTGCAGGAAGTTCCCACCTTCTGCCTCCTGCCCATACTGTATGAGTTCCATTGACAACCCCTACTTCAGCCTCTACCTAATGCCCCTAATGCAAACACTGCTTCTGCAAGTCATGCTTGGCAGCTGCTGGCACAGGCTGAAGGCACAGCTAAGAAGAGCACTTCTACAAGCTCAAAGCTGCTGGACCTCCAATGATCCTGAGTGTCACACCTGCAGCCACCACCCTAGCTCTGTCCACCAGTGATCCAATCACTCCCTAACCAAACCTGCCACAACTCCGTTCCTACTGAGATGATGCCATGACTGTCCTGAGAGCTCAGAAACCTCATGCTGAATTGAGCAATGGCAAAGCAGGTGGCCGACCCAGGCCCAGGCTCCAACACTTCCACTTGGATCTTTAAACTGGTGATCAGGAACAGGCCTCTTTTCCCAGCTCCAAAACACCATCAACTGCTTTCCACTAGACCTCACCTCAGCCACACACACACACTCTGCAGCCATTCCAGGGACAGTCCTTGGGACCAGCACCTGAACTTTCTTTACTGTGCAGCCTCATGTGCTCCACACAGCTCGGTGTGCTCCACTAGTTCTCTAGAATAATCCATCTTAAGGCTCTCCATAGAAAAAAGGGGTGGAAATGAGCAGGTGGCCAGGGCCCTTGTCCTGTCCCCTGGTATAGAATGGGACAGAAGTGAGCTGACAGTGCCTGCCTCCCTCATAAGGTGGCTGCTTAATAGTAGTGACAGTAGCTTGTTTTACTCCACAAGTCCACCTCACTTCACTGTAAGCGTAAACACGTAAGTGTTCCTCCCCTTCGTACCAGTGAGCACATCACACTAGGTACAAGGTGCTGTGCCTTGCTCTCCAGGAAAGCGTCATCTCACAGGCATACAACGAGTAAAAGCATTCATGCTAAGGTATGACTCTATTAGGTACACTGGAACCAGCAGTAGTGGGGGGAGGGGATGAGAGTAAGCTACACACAGAGAAAAGAAGAGAGGTTGTCCTCAAGCAAACAGGACAATCAGCTGAAGAGATCAGCAGTAACAACACAGTCAGTCTCTTCTCCATTGACTCCTGAGAGAATTATATAAATGAACTGTCCTCAATTTTTCCCAGTTATCTCTTATTAGAAAGAAAACAGGGCTGGAGAGATGTCTCAGTGGTTAAAGTCTGCCAGCCTGGGTTCGATTCCCTAGTACTCCCATAAAGCAACACATGCATCTGGAGTTCGTTTGCAGTGGCAAAAGGCCCTGGAGTGCCCATTCTCTATTCTCTCTCTCATAATTAATTTCAGGGCTGGTCTGCACACTCCTGGAGGGTAGAACTCCATAAGCAGAAGGGGAAGGGGAACAGTGAGAGGGACAGCCCCCATGCAACGCCATGCAAATAAAGTTATCTGGGCAGAACTAAGTAACTTCCACCACAGTATTTCCCCATTCAGGCCCTGAGTATCAGGAGGAAGAGTCTGTGGAAACAGGGGAGCCTTTGGACATTTGAGGACAAGACACACGTGATTGGAGCTGCTTCCTAAGATAGGCAGGTGGCCAGGCACAGGGGAAGGCTTGGAGTGACAGCCCACCACAAATCCCAGTCCCTGTTAGTGTTGAGAAAGGAAAATAACATGGGTCAGTCCTACCCACGCAAGTCTCGAAATCATCGGCTGGCTTTCCTTCAATGCATGGTTTTGTTGCCAGCCAAGGGACATTTTTCTCTGACTCTTTGTAATTTTGTGGTGTACCTTATGAAGCAACAGGCATTTAGTGAAAGACACATACATGTTCAGACTGGTATGCTTCAAGGAACAAATGTGATAGCAATGAATACCCTGTCCTTTTAGGCAGAAACAAAGGAGTTGTTTAGCACAGTGAGCTCAGACCTAGCTTTGTGGAACTGCAGAAAAACGCCAACTTGAAATGATAAACCAGTGACCACTGGTCACCCCTGGAAACATCAGCTCACTGGGTAGCAGTGAAAAGTGCCTGGTGCCTTGCAAAAGAATAGAGAGGAGTGGTCTGGATGCAGGACTGCTAGGCAGCAGAATGCACAGACCAGGCCGCTGTGGGTGTCAGCTTTTGTGACTAGGACACAGCAGAAATGTACAAAGCCCCATGCTCAACTCCTTTGGCATTAGGTACAATGCTAAATCTTCAACCCATGGAAACTGACTTGATCAATAATGTTGGACATAAACCCAAACATACCCTCACAATGTATGTTGTTAAAGCCCACCCCTTCCAGGCAGCAAATCTCTCTGAATCGCTATGCACCCTGGAAAAGTTACTACAGTCACAGCCAAAGCATCTGTTAAAGAAGCTAGTGGTGATCTGGAGAGATGGCTCAGTGGTTAAGACACTTGCCTGCAAAGCCTAAGGATCCACGTTCAATTTCCTAGTACCCATATAAAACCATATGTACAAGGTGGTGTATGTATCTGAACTTCAGTTGCTATGGCTAGAGGTCCTGGTGTGCCCATTCTCTCTCTCTCTCTCTCTCTCTCTCTCTCTCTCTCCCTCTCTCTCTCTCCCTCTCTCTCCCTTTTTATCCCTCAAATAAAATAAAATTTTAATTTAAAACAAAAAAAAGAAGCTAGTGGTGAAGACCGTGCATGCAGTCTGTGACAATCTGCACCACCACATCCAGCAGAACTGACGCTTTTGTGGGAGTGTGTGTGTGTGTGTTGTTCATGCACACAATAAAAGTGGATGCATGAAACCAGCAAATATCGATGCAAACTAGTCTCAAACCTAACTACACTTTTTAAGCAAAGGCAATCATATGAAATGTGACAAAAATAAAAGTTGTGGCCTAAGAGATTCAATTATATTAACAATATGAATAAGGGGGCTGGAGAAATGGCTCCACTGTTAAAAAGATTTGCTTGCAAAGCCTGCTGGCCAGGTTTCAGTTCCCCAGTACCCACAGAAAACTAGACGCACAAAGTGGCGCATGTGTCTGGAGTTTGTTTGCAGTGGCAGGAAGCCGCCCACACTCACGCTGTTTGTTTCTCTCTATATAAAATAAATACTTTTATAGATAGATATTTATTTTAAATAAAGACTATAAATAAGGATAAATAGAAGTCAGGTGATTTTAGCAAAACTGATAACATTCGATTTAATATACCAAAATGACAAATCAAAGATAATTCAAATTTCAACATACATACCCCTTGAGAATTCCTAATTTTAAAAAATGTATGCAGATTAATAAGGCCATTCTTAAGTTGCCTTAAATGTTATCATAAAGCAAGTAACAAAGGAAAACTTCCCACAGAGCTCATGCAACAAGGTGAGACTGGATAGCTGTGACAGACAGAATTGGGAACCTAGCTCCCAAAGAAAGAGAATTTCACTCTTTTCCCATGATTACCTTCTTAAGCATCCATAATCACTTCTTTTGTTTTAAATCACTTGGCACCAAAATGTGATACGCATCAATGCTTAAAAATTCCACACAGAGTGTTTTGTTCCACTGCTCTGCCAGGATTTAAACTGAAAGAGGTCACTGCTTTTTTTTTTTTTTTTTTTTTTTGAAACTATTAAAATAGACCCTAATTTTCCAGGGTCTACTCAGAAAGGCAGTAGTTTGCCAAAAGTCACACACTGGTATTTTACAGCAATGGGATTTTTTTTTTTATTTTGCTTTTTTCCAAGGCAGAGTCTCACTCTAGCCCAGGCTAACCTGGAACTCACTCTGTAGTCCCAGCTGGTCTCTAACTCACATCGATCCTCCTACCTCTGCCTCCCAAGTGCTGGGATCATGGTGTGCACCACCATGCCAAGCCAATGTGGTTCTTTATTATAAAATACAACTGTTATTTATATTTATGTGAAATATTATTGCTTATTATTTATTTGAAAGAGGCATACAGACAGACTGTGAGTATGGACATGCCAAAGCCTCCTGCTGCTGCTGCAAACGAATTCTACTTTGTGCATCTGGCTTTATGTAGATACTGGGGATTTAAACCTAAGCCATCAGGCTTTGCAAACAAGTGCCTTAACCACTGAGCTATCTCTCCATCCCACTTTCACAGTTTCAAGATTCTTGTTCTTATAAATAAAGTGTTTAGAAAAATTATATTTCTAGACTGCATGGTCAAGAAGAGATTTTTGTTTGTTTGTTAATGCTTTGACAGGTATGGAAAGCAAATAAAATCTGCTCAGAACAATAATAAAATTACACTAAGACCAGAAGCACAGTTTTGTTTTGTTTTTTTTTCCAAAATCACTATGTAACTGAATATAACTTTGAACTTCTGATCCTCCTGCCTCCTAGTCCAGAGTGCCACCACACTGCACCCATGACCTGGGCAAACACTCTTTATCAACTGAGCTCCATCTCTAGTCCAGGAAGACTCTTCTTATCACCAATCCTTGCTCCTTGCTCCCCCAGGCCTTTACAAGCACAGAGGCCCTGACCACCTGAGATCTTAACCACAGGCCCCAGCTACACCGCTAACTAGATCTAAACCTTCACCACAGACCCAGGGTACTGGAGTGCACATGAATTTTGGGAAGCTCTGCTCCAGGAAATAATGGCACCTAAAATACAACTTTATATGAAATATCAACAACACAGTTAACAACCATGGAGGACCCATATGGAACCCCGCAGAGAATGACAGGATGAACAAGTGACCCACAGCCACAGCCATTCAATCAACACAGGATAAGCCAGTGAGACAGAAACCAATGATTTTAGACACAAAGACCCCTAAGTTCTCAACATTAAAGCAGCCTTAATACTCACCCACCATAACTCAGGGAACTGAGCGAAGAGGGGGCGGAAAGATTGTGAGAGCCATGGTGGGGGAGACTATCCAGAGGCATGGCACCCCTCAGTAACAACACACTTGGGCCAGGAGGACCAGGCTGAGTACTAGGCTATCCAGGGTCCCCTGCCACAAGGACTGATCCAGACGGCCCACGGAGGAGGATATCCAGCTGATTAGAAATGGGGAGGGGGGCATTGGGGAATTGGGGATAACAACTTATTGTTTGCCCATTAAATAATGTAACTCATTATGGACAATTAAAAAAATGAATACACCGAATCAATCAAAAAAAAAAAAAAAACACAGTTAACTAGTAGAAGCAGTTCTCCCCAATGAAGCAGTGATAAACTCCTAATAGTTGTAACTTTCAAATGACAAAGCTTGCACACCAACAGTAAGAAGGGCCTGAAATCACCTCTCACTTCAAATCCATACTGCCTTCAAGAACTTGATGAGAAAGCAGAGAATCACAGCCCTTCCAAGTTTCGTGGAACCTATAGATTCAGTCCAGTTTATAGATTAAAAAAGTGATGTGCAAGCTTTCAGGGTTGATAGCAGAGCTGGAGTTTTGAGTTATGACTAAATAATTCCTATCAACAACAACAGCAGAAGCAGCAGCAAATGCAGCCAAGATTCTTACTAGATAGAAGAAGTGTCTCTAGCGTGGTGATATTTTTCAAGTACATGTGATTGTGGGTGGCTTTAAATTCTTAGGGCTGGACTGGGTAGAGCACTTGCCCACCATGGGCAAAGCCGTGGGTTCGAGCCCCAGTGCTGTAAGAATAATATCTATCTTTAGGCTGCTCTACCCTTGCCTCCGGAGAGGAAAGAATGGGCGCTTGTCTTAGTTGTGGTGCGTTTACCACTGCTCTAATCACTGTAGGCTTTGAATACTGCCCTTTTTCTCACTAGCTTAGCATAACCTTTTTGTTTTGTTTTTTGTTTTTGAGATAGGGTCTCACTCTAGCCCAGGCTGACCTGGCATTCACTGTGTAGTCTCAGGCTGACCTCAAACTTACAGTGATCCTCCTACCACTGCTTCCCAAGTACTGGGATTAAAGGCATGTACCACCATGCCCGGCCAGCATACCTTTTTTGTCAGTTTCTGTGTAACCTACAAATCCACCTAATGGGTGTGGCATTGTTGGTACAGTGAGCATAGCTGCCTCCATCTAATGGCCGTGTATTATTTCTTCCAATGGACAATGCAGCTTCCCTGGCCATGTTCCAGTTGTTGGACCTTTGAGTTTCAGAAATTGAAAAATGCTGGGGTGGATATGCTTACCCAAAATGTCAGTCCCGTTGGGATAAAGAATATCCCAGAGGACAATATCCAAGAGGAGTGAAAGGGTTGAACATTTATAAACATTTTGCAATCTCTCCAAGTTACATTTCAAAGGACACATGTCCACAGGACACGACCAACCGTGTGCAAACAACCAGGTCACTACAACTTTGTCGCACTGCTTTGCCCATCACTTTTGATTTTGCCAATTTTTAGGAGAATATTAGCATTTTATTATTTATTTATAATTATTATTATTATTTTGGTTTTTCGAGGTAGGGTCTCACTCTAGTCCAAGCTGACCTGGAATTCACTATGTAGTCTCAGGGTGGCCTTGAACTCATGGTGATCCTCCTGCCTCTGCCTCCCGAGTACTGGGATTAAAGGCGTGTGCCACCACGCCCGGCTCAACATTTTATAATCTTTGAATAGTAGGTTTAGTCAACATGTTTCTGGGACTTTTTAACTGGTTAATGCCTTCCTGTGCAAAATGCCCGAGGCTTTTGGGCAAGCATCCATGGGGATCTTCACTTTCTTTCTCATCAATGTGATTGAGGCCAAGGGCTCATAAGTGCTCTGAATTTGTAATTAGCTTTCATATTAGAAGAATCATAATAGACTTAATTCTATCGATGATCAGCTGGTTAAATGTTCAGAAGTAAACCAAGACCTTGGAACTCCCACAGACTCCACCTCGGGGAAATAGAATGTGCTCTCCAAGAACACAGCTCTCATTTGTTACGCAACAGAGCATACTCAATAATAAAAATAGATGGATAACAGAGAAGAGGATTGTGTATTTATGTAGAAATTGGGTCATGGACAATTCATATATTTCTTTGTGTGTATGTATTTACAAATGTGAGTGTGTGTGTGTGAAGGTGCATGCATGATGGCACATGTATGGCGGTCAGAAGACAACCTCAGCATGTTAGTCCTCTCCTTGTAGGGTCGCTCTTACTGTTTTGACACTGGCCTACAAACTTTGGGAGTCTCCTGGCTTTGCCTCTTATTGCTGTAGGAAAGTTGGGATGATAAACACAGGCGCCATTTAGCACCCAGCTCTATGTGGGTGCTGTGTATTGAACTTGGGTCAGCAGATTTGCAGAGCAAGCATCTTTAATCACTGAGCCATCTCCCCCAGCCCCGACAATTCATATTTTTATGGCAAGAAGACCAAGAATTCAACTTTTCAATTAGGTTAATGTAGCCCCAAACACTGTTGATGATAAAATACATCACTGACAAACTATCCCAAGCCATCTTGTACACAAAGGTGTGGCTGATAAAATGAGAGCTTTTAACCCTTTTATCCAAACTACCGTTGAAAATTATCTTAACAGCCCACACAGTGAACATTCGTATTTTCTCAAGCACTGTACTGTCTTCCAGAGTCCACTGCTACTGGAGTCCTTCAATGCTGGAAGACATTATTGCTCTGATAACTGAATGCCAGGAGAAGTGACTCTGGCCTGTATTTAAGGGAATGTTGCATGAAAGACATAGTGTTATTTCTAAGAACACACAACTGAATTAGTGAGAAATGTATATGATACTGTATAATGATAAAGATAATGGTAATGATAAAGCTAAAAGAATTTATAACGTAAACAATCAAAAACCACCACCAGGGACTAGAGAGATGGCTCAAAGGTTAAGGCACTTGCTTGCAAACCCTAACTGCCCCGGTACCCCTGTAAATCCAGATGCACAAAGTGGCACGTGTGTCTGGAGTTCATTTTGCAGTGGCATGAGGCCCTGGCACACCCATTCTCATTCTCTCTCTCTCTCTCTCTCTCTCTCTCTCTAAATAAATAAATAAATAAATAAATAAATAAAAATATTTTTAAAAGACACAATCAATAGGCTTCAGTGATCATATACTGACAAGACATCTTTCTCAAAATGAACTGAATTAAAAGTATCTACATGCATACGTCACTGCTTTCACTCGTGTGAAAAACTAAATGGAATTCAGACTTAAGAGCACTGAATCCAAATCATCAAAGTCATGGAACCATACTAATTTTTCTTCTATAGAAACCAAATCTCAGGAACTCTTGGAATTTCACTTATTTAATATTTGTTGGAGGAAGGATGTTACACTAGCCCAGGCTGACCTGGAAGCCACTTTGTAGCCCCATGGTGGCCTTGAACTCATAGCAATCCCTCAGCCTCTGAGTGCTGGGATTAAAGGTGGGCACCAGCACACCCAGTTTTTCTCTTATGTGTTTAATGAAAGTCATGGAAGGGAAGCAAATAAACATCTCAGGAAGTGGACTTTAAAAGAAAAGTCCAAAACCCTGAGAACAAAATGCCAACTTTTTTTTAATTCTAAAAATCTCTTCAATTGGAGACTTGTACAACTTAGAAAAGGACAGCACAATATTTAGAAATCAAGAACATATAACAGAGAAACTGCTCAAGATAGAGCAAAACTCTAAATTATAGGGCATTAAACGAAGGGGCCCATTAAAGAGGATGAATGCAAGGCTGCCAGGAGAAGAAAGTGAAGAGGAAGAGGAAGAGGAGAAGGAAGAAAAAGAGAAAATTGCAACTGGGTATGGTGGTGTGTCGGGGGCGAAAGCCTTTGGGGGCTCACAGAGGCACACCCTGGCTTAATCTCAGGACGGCACCTGACAGCTTGCCAAGAGGGGCTTGGCTTAATAAATTTCAGGAGGTAGTCCTGATTGGCTATTATGCTCGCCGTATGCACAGGTTCTTATCGTAGACTGACCAATAGCTCTCTGATTGGCCAAGGGGCTCTATCTATGTTGTTTCATTTCAGCAATAGAGGGTGAAGGAGATAAAGAGAGCAATAAAGAGAGAGAATGCGTTCTTCCACCCATAAGCGGTGTGTGTGTGTTTGTGTGTGTGTTTTATCATTGCCTCCACGGGCGGTGGGCAGTGACAGTGGTGTATACATGTAGTTCCGACTACTTGGGAAGCAGAGGTGGGAAGATCACTTGAGCCAGCCTGGACAATACCTTCTCAAAAGAAAAAAAAAAAAAAAACAGTAGGCAGGCTCATTCATAATTGTGATCAAGGCAGAGGAAGAAAGCAGGTTTTAAGTGATATTTGGAGCAACAAATAGAAGCTACAGCACGGGGATTGTTGCCACTGTGTCTCTTGCAACAGAAGCATCTTCAACCTAGAGAAGGAACTATATGAACAGGAGAGTCTCTCACATCCCCCACCACACACCATAGTTAGGCAAAAGTACCCAAGCCTTCTTAGTTATCCTGTGTCATTTCTAGCTTTGGGGTGTTGCAAGGCACCCTACTGCACCTGAGAGGAGACTCAAGCCACATTGAGCCAACTGGCTCTATATTCAGGGCCCTGAGTCCCTTCACTCCACCTTCCACACTCTCTTCAGACACACTTATCCAAATCTGCCTCAAAGGCCCATTTCTCTGCATGGTGTCACTTGCCATCAACCTGGGATGTTAAGGAGGTTTTTCTATGTCCCCAGGTGGGGTGATACATGTGACTACCCATCCTCCTGCCCACCTCTGCTGACATGAGCTACATAGCCCTCACTTATACATCCTTCCTCACTAGCACCAGGAGCCCAGCAGGAGATGCTCAGTAAGCATCTGTTAATTAATCATTCAAGGATAGAATCCCTGTGGGACAGGAAAGGGGCCAGAAAATTAAGAAAAACACTATGATACCTCCCCAAAGATGTGGACTGGGGAGGGAGCTCAGCTGAGCTACCATATATAGGGCTCTGAGTTAAAACTTTACACCCCACCCCGGGCTCAGCAGATGGCTCAGCAGTTAAGGAGCTTGCCTGCAAAGCCTAAGGACCAGTGTTCATTTCCCCAATACCAATGTAAAGCCAGATTCTCAGGGTGGTGCATGCATCTGGAGTTCATTTACAGTAGCTAGAGGCCCTGGTATGCCCATTCTCTCTCTCTCTCTCTCTCTCTCTCTCTCTCTCTCTCTCTCTCTCTCTCTCTCTCTCTCTCTCTGTATTTGCCTCTTTGCCCCTTTCTCTCATAAATAAATATTTTTTATAAAAGCCTCACTTTTTGTTTTTTGAGGTACAGTCTTGCTCTAGCCCAGGCTGTTCACTCTTTTTTTAAAGAGACATTGAGAGATAGAGAGAGAAAGATGGCTCAATAGACTGAGTACTTACTGTAGAAGCATGAGGGCCTATCTGAGAGGGCCTGGATTTTAGCCCACGTACCCATGTACCTGCTAAATAAAAAAATAAACCCAGTCCTCTGAGGGCTGGACACAGGAGAAGCACTGGGGCTCCCTGGTCAGCCAGTCTGAACAAAAATGGCAGTTCCAGGGGCAGTGAGAGCCTCCATCTCCAGGAATCAACACGGAAATGCAACAGAGGGCACTCAACACTCCCTTTTGGCCTCCGCATGCATGGGCGTAGAGCATACACACACGTGCATGGCATAAGCTATGCACACATACTACACATGTGCCAAAAAAAAGAAAAGAAGAAAGAATAAGAAAAGATGCAACTCGGCAACCAAGTAACTTATGTGCAAACCCACGGGTAAGCAATGGTTGCCCACCCCAGGCCCCAAAACCTGCAAAGCATCTTTCCTCACCTTTCCAGATGGGGGAGGGGAAATCAGGAGAACAAAGAGAAGCAGCAGATCCCAGGAAAATGAGTGGGAAAAAGGGCCATTTCATGAAAATCCTCCGGCTTTCAGAATAGGGTTGTCAACTGTCAGCAAAGTACTTCCAGCCATTTTCCACAACACATTCATTCAGGTGACAAGATGGTCAATTGGTAGCAAATATCCTCAGGTGTGCCACCTGCTCAAACATACACTCAAAATAAGAGCTGGAATTCTTTTTTTTTTTTTTAAAGCATTCTCCCGGCATACAGGGCTTTTATTTATTTATTTATTTTATTTATTCATTTTCAAGCAGAGAGAGAGAGAGCGCGCGCGCACTAGGGCCACCATCTTGTGGGTCTGGCTTATGTGGGTCCTGGGGAATTGAACCAGGGGCCTTAGGCACTGGAGGCAAGTGCCTTAACCGCTGAGCATCTCTCCAGCCCATGAGCTGGAATTCTTTAGCTTTCCTTCCTAAACCTCAAACAAAACTCCCTAACTGTAAAGCCAATACGTGCAGCTTAGGGTGGTAGAAAAGCTAAGCTCTGGAGGGGAGGACGGGAGGAAGAAGGGAGGGAGATGGGCTGGTTGCAAGAGAAGCAGGCAGGCAGTTCTAAAGGCTGCATTCTAAACCCTGGGGCCAGGCACAGCCAGAAGACAATAGCACATGGGGGGGGGAGAGAGTAGAGATGAGCAGGATCTATGAGGACAGAAAGCTTCAGTCTCCTCTTGGGTACCCCCTGCACCCTTCAGAGCTGGCTATCATGAAAGAAGGCCAACGGAAGTGGTCTGTGTTGCCAAATGGCAAACAGCATGAGCAAAGGTAAAAACGCACCAGAACAGGTCAGTACAGCATTTCCTAACACAGGATGTTAACCCTTAGAACCAGCTGCTTGGTGAGGCTTGGGGTACAGGGCTTGGGGGCACTCCCAGCAAAGATATGGTGAGAAGATAGTTTCACACATCTACAAGAGATCTCTGATTTTCAACTCTAATTTTTACTTTATGAATTATGGGGAGCAAAGCGACTGTTGAGTACTGAACTAATTCAAATGGCGAATCGTGTGTTCAATGACTTAGAGAGCCTGTGTAGAAAAACTGGTGTGACTGGTTTTCTTCCCGGGGTGTTAGTGTGTTCTTTAATATATCCTCTTGTAGTTGCCTTCTCATCACACCCAACCAATAGCAGCTGATGGGAGGAAAGCTTTTATTTTGGCTTACAGTGTCAAGAAGAAGCTTATAATGGCAGAGGAAAGTATGGCATGAGCAGAGGCTGGACATCATCATCTCAGCAGGTAGAAAACAGCAGCAGGAGAGAAAGCAGAACTCCGACAAGGGCAAGCTTGCTATTAGACCCCTAAACCTGCTCCTAACAACACACCTCTTCCAGCAAGGCTCCATCTACCCAGTTGCCATCAGCTAGAGACCAAGCATTGAGAACACATGAGTTTATGGGGAACATCTTATTCAAACCACCTCTCATCCCAGACCTACCAGGCTTCTTGAAAGTGAGGTAGACCAGTAGTACTCTTGGCAAAGAGCAGCTAACTGAAAAGATGTCAGCTTCTGACTAAGGAAACTCTAGCATCGAGCCAGCCATGGCACTGCACTTGTTTGTAAACTCAACACTCAGGAAGCAAAGGCACGAAGATCACTAATTCCAAACAGGCCTGGAATAGCTAGAACTTGTCTTAAATAATAATAATAATAATAACAAATAATAATAAAAGGGCCTGGGGATGTAGCTAAGTAGTACAGCACTTACCTAGTACGAGCAAAGCCCTGGGATCCATCACAGCACAGGGAAGAGGAAGGGGAGAGAGGAAAGAGATAGACAGAGGACAGGAAGAAAAGAAGTGAAAGAGGGATGGGAGGAAGACAGGAGGTAAAGAAGTCTATCATCATTCAGCATCCGTGGTATATTTAATCAATTAGTATTAACACACATAAAGTCACTATCCACCATCCACATGTGCGCAAGTGCACGGCAAGGCTGAAGGACCACCTGTGGAGTCGTTCTTCTGATTTCTCTGTTTTTGGCTTGGTTTTGTTGAGGTAGCATCTCACTCTAGCCAAGGCTAACCTGGAACTTACTCTGTAACCCAAACTGAAGTCAAAATTGTGGCAATCTTCCTACTCCAGCCTCCTGTTCAATTTTTTTTTTTTTTTAATTTTGAGGCAGGGTCTTTCACCAGGCTGGAACTCACCAATTAGGCTAGGCTGGCTAGCCAGTGGGCCCTAGGGAATCCTCCTGTCTCTGGCTCCCCAGAGCTGGGGTTACAGGTGTATATGATCACACACAGCATTTTCACATGGACTCTGGAAACCATACTCAGGTTCTCATGTTTGCTTACTATCTTCACCATCTCCCCAGCCTTCAAAATACTTCTGAAATGATGTGAAGTATAAAATAGCAATTGACAGGATAAGAGGCATAAGGACTTCCCTTACACTGTTAATAACTTTTTCTTGGCAGTATTTTCACGGACAAATACCTCATTATTACCCGCCCGTAATCAGAAAGGTGTCATATGAGCACTCCACCAAGGAGTTATTTCTTAAAGGTCACCGGGAACTACAATGGGAGGAAATCCGCTCTGCTAGGACAGGTCTGCTGGGAATCCTTAACACACTCATTGGGACCTAGACTTGGGCTCCAGGCTCATGCTTGCTTATCCCTAGGAAAAACAGTATACCCCTTTTCTCGTGCCACAATTTTTACATAAGCAGTACTTTTTAAGAAGAAAAAAGAAATAGAGCTTCAACTGCAAATTGCTGTTATTTTTCTGTTCTGTCTCTGCTGGCAAAATAAGACTTCTAAACTAAAAAGAATAATCATTAGTCCAAAAATGAGGTGCAATGCTGCAATGCTCTGGAATAAGGGAATGCTGAAAACCCCCACTCATAATGGTATATACAAAAAAATCAAAACAAACACAAAAAAAGGAAACTGAAATACAGTGTTCGGGCTAAATCACAAGATATTATTGCTTGGAGTTATAACGGAAAACATAAAAGAAAAGGGATTTCCTATAGTTGAAGGGTGTGTTTCCGTTGGCTTTGGCTTCCCCTGAACGCAAGCTCCCATTCCACACTTGAGGCTCAGTTTTCAAACAAAGCTCTGGGTCTGCAGGGATCTGGGCTGTGCCCCATCCACCAGCCTGAGCTCACAGAGGGGCTCCTGTGCACAGAAATCAAGGCCCCGGCAGCTTTGCAGAGCACCTCCACTCCAGATGCCATTTCCAGAGTGACAGATATCCCCACGAACGCACAAGGCAGCTATAGGATTTGTCCCTCTGACCTGAGCCCCTGCAGTCTTTGGAAGAGCCTGGGCTTGCTAAGGAGCCTGGTATTTCCTGTCCGCTCTTTACCTCTCTTTCTCTTTTTACTGCTTCATGGAGGGCTTCCACATCTGGGAAAATGGAGCATAAGAAAGGTCCACCAGACCTCAGTTTGTTGGCGCCTTTTGTTGTTGTTATTGTTTGTTATTTGAGTTTTGTGATTTTGTTTAATAGCTAATGCTTTGGGCTGGGGATGCAGCTCAGTTAACAGAGTGCGTGCCTAGCATGCATGAACCCCTGGGTTCGATCCCCAGCACAGGATAAACTGGATGTGGTAGTGAACATCTATAATCTTATCTCCCTGGAGGTGGCAACAGAGGATCAAGAATTCAAGACCATCTTTGGCAATGGAGAGAGCTCAAAGCTAGCCGGAGATATGTGAGACCCTGTCTTAAAAAGGAAATGAGGGCTGAGGAGATGACTCAGCAGTTAAAGGCATTTGCTTGCAAAGCCTCATGGCTGGGACTTGATTCCCCAGGACCCAAGTAAAGCCAGATGCACCATATGATACATGTGGGGCTGGAGAGATGGCTCCGTAGTTAGGGCGCTTGCCTACACAGCCTAACTCCCTGGGTTCAATTCCCTAGTACCCATATAAAGCCAGATTCACAAAGTGGACATGCATCTCTAGTTTGCTTGCAGTGACTGGAGACCCCAGTGTGACTATTCTCTTCTCTCTCTGCTTGCAAATTAATTAATCAATTAATTTAAAATAACTCAGGTTTAAAGCAAAAAAAAAGTTTTCTAAAGCAAAAATATTTTTTAAAGTGGCACATGTATCTGAGGCACGAAGCCCTGGTGCACCCATTCTCATTCATTCTGTCTCTGTCTCTTTCTCTGTTCTTGCAGATTAATTAATTAATTTAAAAATATTTTTAAAAAGAAAAAGAAAATGAAAAAAATATGCTAATGCTTGATTGTAAAACCTTTTTAAAATGTGTCAAGAGTGGACTGGGAAGATGGCCTAATAGGTAGAGTTACTGCTGTGCAGACATGAGGACTTGAGTTCAGATCCTCAGAACCCAAGTAAAACTGCTAGCAGTAAAGACACACTCCAGTGGTCCCCAGTGCTGGTGATCCAGAGAATCACTGGGGCTTACTGACCAGCCAGCCTGCCTGATCAGTAGTAAGTTCTAGATCCAGCAAGAGATCCTGTCTTTAGGAATAAAACAGAAGGATAGAGGAAAACAGAGAACACCCAATGTTAACACCTCTGGCCTCAAAAGGTATGTGAACACATGTGTACACATGGCCACATACATATGAACAAATATACATACCACACACATGCCCTTCCCCAAAAAAAGTGTTAGAGCAGAATGGAAACAACCACTCAGAGTACATATATAGTATAGAAAAGACAAGCTTGGCCCTGACCTTGGAGTAGAGCTCAGCCAATAGCTGGAGCACCCATGCTGAGCACCCACCACTGAACAACACAGCTCATCAACAACAGCAGACAGTGTGATGGTTTGAAACTTTTTAGATAAGCAGAACTGCACACATAATGAATTGAATTTTGAATTTTCCTCCACAGTCCATAAGTTCTGAAAAGGCAGGCCTGCATCTGATGGCTGCTGACCTCCCATGGCGAGCCAGTTGCTGTAATTCTGAGAGAATGCACCCTGACCCATAGAGACTTGTTGTCCCCTTCACAGATCATCCTAACTGGCTTCTGGACCCGCATGCTGGTAACACAGCAAAAGAAAAACTACCAAGAAAACTGCACAAATTTAAATGTTAAACACATTTTCTTTTTTTTTTTTAAACTACCAAGAAAACTGCAGAAATTTAAATGTTAAACACATTTTTTGTAAACAATTGGTTTTGTTTTTTATTTATTCATTTTCAAGCAGAGGAGAGAGAGAGAGAGAGAGAGAGAGAGAGAGAGAGAGAGAGAGAGAGAGAACACCAGGGCCACCACCTTGTGGGTCTGGTTTATGTGGGTCCTGGGGAATTGAACCCGGGGCCTTAGGCACTGGAGACAAGTGCCTTAACTGCTGAGCCATCTCTCCAGCCCATTAAACACATTTTCATCAAGCAATATAAGGATTGCTCAAATACTTAAGGGTCCTGAGACATTTCACAGGCGTTGAGATGGAATCCAGGCTCCCCTGCCTGGTTCTGATGTGTCCTCACATCTTAGAAAGGTGACTATGGAATCTGAGGGAGCCAGATGCACACCACCAACCTGGGTGTACAGGAAAGTATCCCCTGAGGAACTCGCCATCTTTCTGAATCTCCCAGTGTTTCAGTCAGTCTAACACCCACTCTTTTAACAACTTCAAACCCCAGGGGTCATCCAAACATTTTAAGAGCTATTCATCCCAATTTGGGTAGACCAAAATACTTGCAATTCTCTCTCCTCCACATATTGAACCGTGATGCCTACCCAGCAACTTGCAGAGGTTGGTCTATCTTCTTTCCTCGATACACTGGCATGGCAAAGAACTTAAAATAAAGATGCACAAACACATTTTAAGAAAGGACTTAAGCATATAGTTTGAAATATTTCGAGAGGCTGCAAATATAGCTCAGTTGGTAGAGTGCTTACATAGCATACATGAAACCCTGGGTTCAATCCCCAGTACCACATAAACTGGGTAGTGGTGGCTCATACCTATAATCCCAGCACTCAGGAGGTGGTGGCAGAAGTATTAGGAGTTCAAGGTTATCCTACAGAGTGAATTTGAGGTCACACTGGAATACAAAAGACTGGCTAGATATGGTGGTACAAGCCTTTAATCCCAGCACTCAGGTGACTGAGGTAGGAGGATCACCCACAAGTTTGAGGTCACCCAGAAATTACATAGTGAATTCTGGGTCAGCCTGAGCTAGAGTAGGACCTTACCTAAAAAAAAAAAAAAAAAAAAAAAGATTCTATGGGCTAGAGAAATGGCTCATTAGTTAAGGCGCTAGCCTCCAGTGCCTAAGGACCTGGGTTCAAGTCCCCAGTACCCACATAAACCAGATGCACAAAGTGGCACATGGAGTTCCTGTGCAGTGACTAGAGTCCCTGTTGTGCCCATACTCTCTCTGCCCAGTGTGGTGGTGCATGCCTTTAGTCCTAGCATTCAAGAAGCAAAGGTAGGAGTATTGTCCTGAGTTGGAGGCAACCCTGAGACTACATAGTGAATTCCAGGTTAGCCTGGGCTAGAGCAAGACCCTACCTCAAAAAAGAAAAAAAAAAAAAAGACTCTGTACTTAAAATATATATTTGTGTGTGAGTATGCCTTTAATCCCAGGACTTGACTTCTTGACTTGGAAGGCAGAGATAGGAGGATCACTAAGTTCAAGGCCAGCCTGGACTAGAGTGAGACCTTACAACAAAACAACAACAACAACAAATCTATAGAGATGGGGGAGATTGGTCACTGGTTAAAGGCACTTGCTTGCAAAGCCTGCAGGCCTGGTTTCAATTTCCCAGGACCCGCATAAAGCCAGATGCACAAAATGAAGCATGTGTCTGGAGTTCCTTTGTAGCAGCAAGAGTCCCTCACAAGCCCATACTCACACTTCTTCTCTCACTCTCTTAATTATGTAAGTAAATTTAAAATGAAGAATTTATTTATATACATATATATGTATATATATTTAGTTAGTCTTACTTCTTCGTTTTCCATCCTCTAAGACACCCAAGGCCCTTTTCTCCGACCACTGCACAAGAGCTACTGCTTTCTTGCCCGACTCTTAGCACCACACGCTAAGTGAGCTCACCCACCACCCTTTCCTTACTTGGAAATCTTGACACTCAACTGCATGATTTGAGCACTGCTAACATTTTGGAATTCTTTAACTAATAGAATTATGGCTCTAAACATTGTTGCAATTTCAGAAACCACTTACAAGGTGAACATATTATGTCAAGAATGTTTCCAAATAGTTAAAGGAATGCATTAATTTAGATGATTAGAAACATACTAAACAGTAACAGTTTATGTTAGAGTGATGAGGTGATGAGTGGTTCCCCCCCCTTTTTTTCCTGAAGTTTTTCTAATGAGGCTGAAAAACATTTTCTTGATATATTTAAGCTATATGACCAATTTTATTTTAAATTAACTAGAGGACATTCAAATAAACGTGCTTTAGAGAAAATATTTAGAATCCAAGTTTCTAGATGGGAGCTGGGTAGGGAGGAAGAGGAAAGAAAGGCGTGAGAATGTAGAAAAATAAAGCTAGTGTAAGAAACCTAACAGTCCCAGTGTCTTCCTTTCCTCAGAACTGCTGTGAGTAAAGTGAATATTGGAATTTGTTCAATTAATTTATAGGAATAATTTGATTTCAAAGGATAATTACATAATCTAGGGGCTGCAGGAGTCTACACAGTGTACTCTCAAGGGGACAGAAGATGCTGCGGCTTCACTTAGGATTGCTGTCAATCTTCCAGTCCACACAGCAAAGCTTTCTGAGATGCTAGGCTCTATCTTCACTGTGGAAAATCTGTAGTTTTCCAAATCGGAATATGACCTCAGTCTCCACACTGTATCTCTCTACCAGCATGAGTGATATGCTGATAGTGGAAAGATTGCATTAGACAGACATAAATTGCCTATCAAATACAGTTCATCTTTTTCCCAGGTAAAAGGAAGGAGTTCACCAAACTGTCTCCCAGCTTGCCTTTAGTCTTAGTGGAAGCTCCACACTGCACACTTTCTCAGCTAATGGAGGGTCACAAGGCCAGCTTCCACCGGTTACCTACTTTAAAGATGGCTGTCGATCACTTTGTGGTGGCCAAAGTTCTGACCCATTACCATGGATGGACTCTAAGCGGCTTAGTGATATCATTGGACTAATCCAAAGAAGGAAGTTTAAATTCCACATTTCACAATGAAATGGGCCCTGTAAAAGAAGTCACAAGTAGGCTACCAGGGAATGCTCAAGTCCTCTGACATTTTGAATGGCTTTAGGAAACACTGTCACCCACAAGGACAGGCCAAGAATTTTATGAATGACAGATGGAAGGAACTATAGCCAGAGGCATCTCATTACATCAGAGGGTTAGATAGCAATGGTGCATGTCTACTAGCCATGACAGGGGATGGGACAAAATTCCACAAGATCCATACAACCTAATCAATGTTTCTATTCGGGTAACATTCTATGAAGATCCACCTGGCATGTATCCATTCCTGACACTTGGTACCTATCATTGGCCTTGTAAACTAAAAAAAAAAAAAAAAAAAAAAAAAAAGTTTGAGGATCTTTTGCAACACACACATGCAAAGATAAAATGTGTGTGTGTGTGTGTGTGTGTGTGTGTATACATGTGTGTGCTAATTCGGACCTTTCCAAGAAGTACACATAAATTTAGGATTGTTTCCAGTATATATGCATATTTTTAAACTCCTAAACTGACATGAAAAGTTCAAAGAAAAAAAGCAGCACATAGGCATTGTTACTTTGGATAGATCAAACATCAAAAACTATTACACATGAGTAGAATGATTTTTCTTTTATTTTTTAGACAGAGTCTCCTAATGCCCAAGCTAGCCTTAAGTTCTACATGTGGCTGAGGCCTTGAACTCCTAATCTTCCTGCCTTCACCTCCCAAGTGCTGGGGATTACAGCCATGCACACCATGCCTGGTTTATACACAGGGTTTCAGGCAAGCAATGAAAGCACTCTACCAACTAAACTAGCCTTGGTTGAGGTTGCAATGCTTTAAGAACAAAAAAGTCTCAAAAACAATTAGCCTAAATATTATCACTAGAGTGGAGCATGGTGGAGCACTACGGAAGTAGAAGCAAGTGTATTAGACATTCAACATGATCATTAACTATACAGTGAATTCAACGCGTGCGCGCAAACACACACACACACATACACACGCTCATAAATGTAAGTGGAAAAGTACTAGGTCATTTTCATTCCTTGTCTATTCTTGGAGACTTACCAAAAATCCCTATAAATCTAACATGACTCAAGAATGCAAACACAAAACTTAATTCATGGGAATAGTACGTAAACAAGTATCGGTTGACACAAACAGTGGTTATTAAGGGTACAATACTCATAGGTAATAGGAGAGATGTAATACTCTCAGAGAGAAAAAAGGTGGCTAAAATACACTTCCAAAATGTCAGATTCTTAAGGAATGACCAAGTGTTGATCAGATTACCAGATAAGATTGCACACCTCATCGAGGAGTCAACAAGACTGGTCAAAGGGTCTGCTACAAGGGACTGTCTTTACAGCTATGTCCTAAAGAAAGTAGAGTGCTTGTAAGCAGCTGAATGAACAGTGGAACAGAGAAATGCTTAGCCTTTTCATACTTCATGAGAGAGAGAAGAAATCCTTGAAGACAGCAGAGACAACTAACATGCGTATCTCAAACTGAAGAGAAGACAACCCATATAGTCAGCAACCAGTCAGGTGGGAAAATGTCATCTACACCTGATGCACAGAACAAGGGGGCACCCACCATGCACTTACAAACACAGACAGGAGCCAGGCATGGTAGAGCACACCTTTAATCCTAGCACTTGGGAGGCTGAGATAGGAGGATCACCATGACTTTGAGACCAGCCTGAGCTAGAGTGAGACTCTACCTTGGGGGAGAAGGGAAAAAAAACAGATGGGGCAGACTCACTCGAGGTCTCAGATGGTGTAAGTGACCCATGAGGACACACAGGAAGCCATCTAGAGCACTTGGAATTCACTCCTAACACTGGGTGGTGGGTGAAACTCTTAAACTATTTTACACATGTTCCAGTTCACAGAAGCACTTTGTGGGTTGAAGAGATGGCTCAGCAGTTAAAGGCACTTACTTGCAAAGCTTGCCGGCTAGGTTGGATTCCCCAGGACCATGTAAAGCCAGATACACAAACTGGCAAATGTGTGGACCCTGGCATGCCCACCCATTCATATTGTCTCCCTCCCTCCTTCCCTCCCTTCCTCCATTCCTCCCTTTCTCTCTCATAAATTAAAATATTTCTTTATAAAAAGAAGCACTTGGGCTGGAGAGATGGCTCAGCAGTTAAGGCACTTGCCTCCAGTGCCTAAGGCCCTGGGTTCAATTCCCCAGGACCCACATAAGCCAGACCCACAAGGTGGTGGCCCTGGTGCTTTCTTGCTTTCTCTCTCTCTCTCTCTCTCTCTCTCTCTCTCTCTCTCTCTCTCTCTCT
>PVHP010029254.1:0-22461 GCA_004024765.1 Zapus hudsonius
TGTTTATCATTTGTATATAAGAAGTTTACTGGTTTCTGTGTGCTAATTTTTCATCTTACCACATTGGTGAAAGGGTTTATCAGCTCTAGTTTTTGGGGGAGCTTTTAGGGTCTTTTCTACATAGAATCATCTCATCTGCAAGTAAAGAAAATTTGGCTTCTTGCTTTCCTATTTTTTTCCCTTTCCCTTGTTGCTCTAGACACGACTTCAAGCACTGCATTAATTACAAGTGGAAAAAGTAGACTTGCTTGTCTTTGTCCAGATGCAAGGATGAGAGGTGCTTCAAGTTTTTCTCCATTTAGGATAATATTTTCGATAGGTTTGTTGTATATAGTCTTTATTATTATGTTGAGGTATATGGTATCTTCATTCCTAGTCTCTCCAGTATTTCTATCATGAAGGGATGTTAAGTATTGTTAAATACATTTCTGCAACTATTGAGATAATTATGTGATTTTTGTCTCCTTGTATCTATTTATGTGATATGTTTATTAATTTATATGTTAAACAATCCTTGCCTCTTTCAAATAAAGCTTACTTCATCAAAGTGAATGACCTTTTTATGTATTTGTGAATTCAGTTTACAAGCATTTTATTGAGAATTTTTGAGTATGTTTAACAGGGATATTTGTCTATATGACTTTGGGTGGGGTTATGTCTCTATCTTGTTTTGCTATTAGTCTAAAGCTGGCTTCCTAGAAGGAGGAAGGGAGTGTTCCCTCCTTACATTTTTTGATGGACTAGTTTGAGGAGCAGTGCTTTCAGACCTGATGCCCATTTACTCTTTTCTAGATGTGACACATATCTGTCATGTCCCTTTCATATGCTTTTTGAACTTCTTGTTGATTTTGACTAATTGATCCAATTGTTTTTCCCTGGCTTCATAGCCTGGTATTCTGCCTCCCATGTTATTCATGAGGCTTTTCATGGCACTGGTTGCTTGACTTACTGTATTTCTCTGTCCATTTTTCTTTCAGTGAGCATCTTTAGGATCTCTGTTTCTTTGCTGAGTTATATTTTTATATCCTGGTTTGACTTCTGTTTTCATTCTGCCGTTTGTGTTCTCTTGAAATTAGTGTAGGCATATATTTGCATCTGCCTGGAATTTACTCAGGATTTCATTCATGCATTTATCTATAACTTCTTTGAGTTTTTTGTGCAAATCTATAGTCACTTTTTTGAGTTCTTTTTTTAGAGTTTCCTCTAAGTAGCTGTCATGGGCATTCTTCACTATGGTGTTTTTAGCTCTTGGGGAAGAAATATTGGCTTTGATTTTCATGTAACCTATTTTGCTCTGTGGTCTAACCATCCAGAGACAGTACCTGCTCATTCCCCTATGGCACACCTGTGTTAAGTGGGTATCTACAAAGGTGCTCTGTGTGTGTGTTTGTCTGTCTGTCTTTGTCTGTGTCTATGTCTGTCTTTGTGTGTCTGTGCGTGTGTGTCTGTGTTTTTCTGTGTCTCTCTGTGTGTCTGTGTCTGTATCTGTGTCTCTGTGTCTGTTTCTGTTTCTGTTTCTCTCTCTCTCTCTCTCTCTCTCTCTCTCTCTGTGTGTGGGGGGGGAGGTGTGAGTATGCTTGTCTTTCTCTGTTTTGTGTTGCTTGTAATTCTGTGTAGAAGATACTTGGTATTGCTTTATAGGTGGGTTAGGTAAGGTGATCTCATTTTGACTCCAGCTGTTCCTTGAGTCACTCAGGAGCTCTGCCTCGAAGCCAGATTATTGGAAGACCATGTAGAATGGAGAAGGATCCAGGGAGAAGCCAGTACCTGAATTCATCAGTGATAGATCTATGGCAGCCCAGGGCAACAGAGAGGATAAAGCAGGCTCCTGAACTCAACAGTGTCTGCCAGATGCACTCTGGGTAACAGACAGGGCACGATGGAAAAGTTTCCACCTAAACTCACTCACCACAGCACAGTGAGTTTAGATGGCCAGAGGAAAGCCAGACCTGAGGTCAGCAATGTCCAGCCCGGAGAAATGTAGGAGCAACCAGCCAGCATAGGAGAAAAGCCAGACAAGAAATCACCAGTGGCTGGCTCATGGGAGCACTAGAGGAACAGACACAGTCATGGGAGAAAACCATGGTGGCCCACAGTAGTGGGACCTGGGCAGGCTGTGGGGAGGCAGGAGGAAGACTGAGATATTCCCAGTAAGAAAACTAGGGTTGAATGCACCAATCTCTTTTTAACATCTTTATTATCAATAATTAGGTATGTTGTATGAGCAAATCTTGTGGTGGTACCCCCATGTCCCTCCTCCCTGTCCCCAACCCCCTGGGGCCCTGCACCAATCTCTTTTACTGAAATTATTTTATATTATGTTTATGACCATTGAGTCTTCTATGCACAAGTGTGATATTTCTCTCAATTTTGTACAATTTTTAAATATCATTTAATAAAGTTTGTAATATTACTTACCAGGATTTAAAAATGATTATCCTTAAATATTTTGAACTTTTGTTCCTCTTCCAAGTTGTACCTTTCTTAGCCCATTTTCTAACATTTTGTTAAAGACACATTGGAATATCATATGCTTTATACATAGATATTTATCTATCAATTTTTCTAAAGTCCTTTATTGGTTTTTTGCCAACTATTGTGTTTTAGTTTTCTAGGTAAACAATTATGCAATTTTGACTTCTTTTCTTTTTCACACCCTTAGGATTTTGATTTTTTTCTCTTTCATTGCAGCCTATTGACAGAAGCAATAAGAGTAGCAATCCCTACTATGTTCTTGACTTTAAGGAAAATTCTTTTGACTGTCATCAAAAAAGATCTTTGATGTGAGATATTTATAGCTACTCTTTATCAACTGAAGACATTCTCCTGTGATCCCTGTTTTTAGTTGAATGTTAACAAATGGTAGTTGGGCCTTTTGGCACAGGCCTCAGTCTCAGCCACTAAGAACACTGAGGCAGACAAGGGGAATATGCGCACACCACGACCTTCTGACACTATAAATGAACTCCAGATGCATGCACTGTTTTGTGCATCTGGCTCTGCATGGGTACTAGGAAATTGGACCTGGGCCAGCAAGCTTTGCCAGCAAGAATCTCTAACCACAGGCCAGTCTCCCTAGCCCCTAGTTTATATCCTTTCATCTTTGACCATGGGAATTATACAAAAATTTCCAACGTTGTACCAAAAATACATTCCTAAATGATATAACTATCTCAGTTTTTATTGCTTTATCACTGAGTCATTATTACTTTTTAATAGATCCAGATTTTACTTTCTAGTATTTTGATTGCATCTGCATTCATGAGTGTGATTGCCCTGTAATTTATTGTATGTTTTTATTCTGGTATCTGGATACATTCCCAAAGTTATATAAACTTCTAAAAATGAATCAGGGAATTTTCTCTTTTTGTTCTCTGGAAGCAATGCTATATGTGTGAAATTATTTGGCCTAATAGCTTTCCTTAGATTTGCCACAGTAACTGTCTTGGAAGACTTTAAGCTTTTGATTTTATTCTATTAATAGTTAGAGCATCATTTTTGATTTATATTTCTATGTGATCTTTTTTAGAAGGCATATATTATAATTTATATATTAGGCCAAAATTTTACAGAGTTATACTATAGAATCATTAAAAATGTTACTGTCTTGCCGGGCATGGTGGCACATGCCTTTAATCCCAGCACTCGGGAGGCAGAGGTAGGAGGATTGCCTTGAGTTCAAGGCCACCCTGAGACTACATAGTGAATTCCAGGTCAGCCTGGGCTAGAGTGAGACCCTACCTCGAAAAACAAAAAAAAAGTTACTGTCTTATTTTTAAAGCTCTCTTTTTAGACCATTTTCAGTCCTTTAATCATTACCATTTTATGCTTGTTTTTTCTTGATTGTCTCCACCAAATTTTTGCTCACCTGCTGCACTTTCCAAAGGCCTGCTCTTTTTAAAGGTGTGTTAACTTTGTTGTTTCCTACATTGTGTTCTATACCTGGTTAATTTGTAGACTTCTGCCCATTATCTTCTTTATTATGCTTTTTGGCGTTAATTTGGCTATCTCACTTCCCAAGTTAAATAACTAGTTCATTTAGCTTTCGACTTTTCTTGTTTTCTAACATAACTTCTTAATATTATGAGTTTTTTTCATTTCAAATCAGTAGTATATTTAAATTGTCTTCATTTTTATTTTCACTTGCTTTAAAACTTCTTAAATTCTAGTATAATGTTTTAGTTATTCATTTCTACCTACAAGAAAAGCTTTTTTAAAAAGTAAATTTGGTTTGTTCTGGAATTTTGGGGACTTATTCTCTATTGCTAATCCCCCATCAAAGATGGCCTTGCAGAGAATGGATTTCATTTGCTCTTAAACATGTCCATCCTTTGTCCTTTGTGCTCTGTCCTTATCTGGATTCCCCCTTTCTCTAATCCTTATTTCCTGTGAAATCACCAGTGCCCAAATGTCCTGAGGCCATCATAGATGTATCTTTTTCACACTCTCAGCTGTCCTCTGCTGCCAGTGTCCCCATCACAATCAAAGGCTATTCCAGGAGGTAGGCATGGTGGCACAGGCCTATATCCTGAGCACTCAACAGGCTCGAGCAGAAGTTTGAACCAGTCTGGCCTATATAGTGAAATCCTGTCTGAAAACAAATGGGAAAACTGTGTCCAAATCCCACCTAGAACTCCACATTTCATCTTGATGCTGGCCAGCCTTTGTTTCTGAACTGGATTCAGTAGGAGTCTTTTATGTGATTAAATGATATTGCTGCCATATATGACTGCTACTCTCACTTTTGGTCAGAGAAGCTCCTTTTCAGATGGCATTGACCACTAAGGTGTCGCAAAACTCACAAAAGTCCTAAGAAGTGACAGTAGAAAGTTAAGCTCTAAGTGTGACATCTCTATTGTACCCTTCAGGAACCATTGTGGAAGAATTTCAGAAGAAAAGGAAAAGAGCTTTGCAATACTGTCATCCAGACACAAAGTGGCTGTGGTACCCATGACCTCACAGTGGCTAACGCTGCCTATGCAACATCTGCACAACACATGGGGTGGGGGAGAACCATCAAAATACAAAGAGACTGGTTAGAAAGAAGAAGAGATCCAATAAAAAGGGGATTCTGGAGGGAGGTAAAGGGAGGTAGATAGAAGGGTATTATAATCATGAAATGTTGTCTATATGAACAGAGGTTGTTAATAAAAAGTAAAAAGAACAAAAGCTATTGTTACCATTCCAACTTTACAGCTGAGGTCACTGAAGCATCAGAAGATGAATACATTGCCCAAGGAGAGCAAGGCACTTAAATGGTGGCCTTGGAACTTGAACCCAAGTAGTCTGGCTCCAATTTATAGGCTCTACTCAGCACCAGGATGCAGTGAGCTTCTTAAATGTCCCTGCAAGCTTCATCTTATGCACATCCGCCAATCTCTAGGTGTCGTAGTCAGCCACATACACCACAGGGATGAATCTTCAAACCAGGCACAATTTGGGGGAGGAAAGTATTTATTGAAACTACAGATTGAGGGGAAGTTCCATAACAGCAAAAGAGGCTGGCCCTCTTTCACAGGTTCGAGCAGACAGAGAAACCCATCACCAACACCATACACACAGAACAGCAAACAGGCAGGAGGGCCAAGGGGAGAATTTCTTCCCCTTTATATAGCCATAGGGTGGGGTCTTGCAACCCTTAGGGTGGGGTCTGGAATTTCCTTCTTGCATGGTCCACACAGGAAAGGATGTTTACTTCCAGCTTCTTTGAGCTTCTTTACATCCTGCCCCTTGCTGAGAGTCTGCCTTCCTATAAACATCCTCAGAGTCCCACCCAAGATAATTAAAAAGATCAAGCTGACAACAAAACCGAACCATCACACTAGGTGAACTGGTTACTTAGTGGTTCAGTCTCTAATACTCAAACTGTCCTGGCCCTCATCTTTCCTTCCCCAGTTTCTCCCACATTTGTACATGTTCTAGATACGCATAAATCATCTCTAGTTAGAGTTGGGAGGAGGTAATGCTTGACATAAAATATATAAATAAGTATAACACAAAAAAATTAAGTCAGTGATTGTACATAGTAATTTAATTGCCCTGCAGGATTTTTGTTACCCCTGAAATGAGGAACTGTATCTAAAGACTTAAACATTTTATAGTACTGGTACTTGTTCCTTCTCAAAATGGCGCAAAGATAAACGGGAAAGGATGGAGCTCTTGACATTTTTTTTTTCATTTTTCAACTTTATTTTAGTTTGGTTTTTCTTCAGAATATATCTTTATTGAATTCTATTTTTATATGTTGGTTTGACTTCCCCATTCCATTTACTATTTGTGTTCTTAGAATTCAATTAGACATTCATTTGCATCCTGTTTGAATTTGTAAAGTATTTCATTCATATGTTCATCTGTGCCTTGAGTTCTTTGTAAATATTTGCTATAATCATTCCTTTGAGTACTTAGGAATTTTCTCTAAGTAACTTTCTTTTTTCAATATTTTATTTATTTCCAAATAGAGAGAGAGCGAATGGGCATGCCAGGGCTTCTAGCTGCTGCACACGAATTCCAGATGTATACACCACTTTCTGCATCTGGCTTTCTGTGAGTACTGGGGAATTGATCCCAGGTTGTTAAGTTTTGCAGGCAAGCACCTTAACCTCTGAACCATTTCTCCAGCCCTAAATAATGAAAAGCAGGCTTCTACTCTAGGATCGGTACTTTAGGAGAGAGGCACACTAGTTTGTATTTTGTGTTACTGTTTTGTGTTGAGATTTACCTATCTGGAGATATTTGTGCTTATTGTATTGGTCAGGTTCTTCTGACACACCTGTGTTAAGCATTTGGAAATGTGCTTGGTATTTATTTGTGTTTATTTGTCTTTGGTTTCCAGTATCATCTGTTTGGGATGCTTCATATATAGGGTAGGTGATCTCAGTTTGGTTGCGGACCCAAACTCATGCACAGGACCATGGCTCCAGTTATGGAAGAGTACGCTAGGGACTGCTAGAGCTGCTGGGTCCAAACTCAGGCACGGAATGGTGGAAATATCTGTCCCCCAGGAAGCCATTGCTTATTATTTTGTATGTGTATATACCACAGTTTCTTTACTCAGTCTTCTAATTGGCATCTAGATTGATTGCATAACTTGGATATTTTGAATAATATTATAGTAATCAGGGATACACAAGTATCTCTACTGTATTATAAATTGTATTCCTTTAGCTAGATAGCCAGGAATGGTATATGTGGATCATGGTACTTCTACTTTTAAATTTCAAGGCACCTTCCTACTGATTTTTACAGTGACAGAACTAATTTACATTGCCACCAAATGTTGCATTCTCATTAGCATTTGTTGTTTTTGTTATCTTGATGATGGCAATATTGACTGGAGTGAGAGGAATTCTCAGAGTGGTTTTGATTTGCATTTCCCTTATGCAAATCAAAGTTTTGCTGCCATTGTGAGTGACGCTGAACACTTTTTAAATCTATTTATTGTCCATTTGTACTCCCTCTTTTCAGAACTATCTGCTCAGTTTATTTGTCCATTCATTGATTAGACTGTTGGTTCTTTTGATTACTGCTTTTAAATTGCTTTATATATTGCATATTAGTTAAAACATTCTTTTGATATATTGGATATTAGTGACTTCTTGGATGAATGATTAGCAAGTATCTTCCTCCATTTTGCAGGTGGTCTTTTCACTCTGGTCATTATTTCTGTGCAGAAGAACTTCAATTTGATGCCTTCTCATTTTCTGAGCTATTGGAGCCCTATTCAGAAAGCCAATACCTAGACCTATAAAAGTGTCACCTCTCAGGTTTTCTCTAGCAGATTCAAAGTTTTGGGTTTACCTCAAGGTTTTTGATCCACATTGGTTGATTTCTGTAGAAGGTATGAGATTGGGATCTAGTTTTATTCTTCTATGAGTGGATATACGGCTGTTTTTCTAACATCAATTGTTAAAGAAGTTATCTTTTCTGCAAAGTACAGTTTTATTTCTGGGCCCTCTAGTTTATGCTATTAATCTACATATTTCTTTTATGCCAGAACTATGCTTGTTTGTGGCTGGCCTGATAGCATAATTCAAAATAGGTGCCATCACACATCATTCTTTGTTTGTTTTGCTCAGGATTGCTTTGTTTATTAGTGATTTTCTTTTTAGACAAAGTATTATGCAATCCAGAATGGTCTTGAACTTCACTACATCTCTGAGGATGGCCATGAATTTATGATCCTCCTTTAGATTGCAGACATGTGCCATCATGCTTGGTTTACTCTGTTGTGCTTTAATGTAAATTCTGCAATTTTTTTTTCTATTTCTGTGAAGAATGGCATTGGGATTTGGGTATAAATTGAATTTGTCTTGAATTTTTAAAAATATTTTATTTTATATTTTATTTATTCATTTTCAAGCAGATACAGAGAGAGAGAGAGAGCACCAGGGCCACCACCTTGTGGGTCTGGCTTATGTGGGTACTGGGGAATTAAACCTGGGGCCTTAGGCACTGGAGACAAGTGCCTTAACCTCTGAGCCATGTCTCCAGCCTTGAATTTTTTTCACAAGCAGAAAGAGCAAGACAGAGAGAGAATGTGTGCACACGGGCCTCTAGACACCAAACAAACTTCAGATGCACACACCACTTTGTGGATCTGGATATACTTGGGAATTGGGAATTCAAACCCAGGTCATTAGCCTTTGCAGGCATGTGGTTTAACCTCTTAACCATCACTCCAGCCTGAGTTTTTAGGTTAATTTTGGTAATATAGCTATTTAAATAATATTAATTCTACCAATCCATGCACATGGGTGTCTTTCCATCATCTCCAATCTCTTTGTTCAGTGTTTTAAATTTTCATTGTAGATGTCTTTGGTGAAGTTTATTTCTAAGTTTTATTTTCTCTTTATTTTATATGAACTATTCTGTTTATTTTATTATTAATATGTTTTGCATTTATAGAAAATATCATTTATAGAATTTATAGAAAATATTATTAGTTTGATATACATAGAAAAGCAATCAACTTTTGTGTTTCAGATTTTGAATCCTACTACTCTGCCGAAAGTGTACATCAATAAGAACTCCAATTCCAGTGGAGTCTTCAGGGTCATTTAATTATAAAATCATATCACTGTAAATTAAAATACTCACACATCATTCTTCTCTATTTGTAGATATTTGGTTTCTCTTCCCTTTTTGCTGTGGCCAAGGATTCAAGCACTACATTGAATAAAAACATTGGTCATAGGCAATCTTGACATTTTCCTGCTTTTAGAGAAAATGTTTTCAGTTATTTCTCCTTCAGTATGATATTGTTTACAGGTATATCATGTAGAGTTTTTTTATTATTTATGTATTTATTTATTTATTTGCAAGAAGAGAAAGAGGGTGAGTGAAAGAGAGGGAGACAGAGAAAGAAATAGAGAAAGAATGGGCATTCCAGGCTCTCTTGTCACTGCAAACAAGCTCCAGAGGCCTGTGCCACTTTGTGCATCTGACTTTACATGGGTTCTAGGGAAATAAACCCAGGCTTCCAGGCTTTGCCAGTAAGTGCCTTTAACCAGTGAACCACCTCTCCATCCCGTGTATAGTGCTTATTAAATTGAGGTATAATGCTTCTATTCTTATTTTCCTCAGGATTTTCATGAAGGAGTGTTTAATCTGTATCAGTTAAAATGGTTATATAATTTTTCCTTGCTTCTATGTCTGTCCTGTTATATTTTTTGATTTGTGAACCATCTATGCATCCTTGGAATAAAGCCAAATTGTCTTTGTGCTTTTTAAAATATTTTATTTATTCTCAAGGAGATAGAGAGAGAATAGGTACACGAAGGCCTCTAGCCACTGCAAATAAACTCCAGATGCATGCACCAATTTGACCATCTGGCTTTATATGGGTACTAGGGAATCAAAATGGGGTTGTTAGACTTTGCAGACAAGAGTCTTAACCTCCAAGCCAAATCTCCAGCCCTGTTAGTGCTTTTTAAATGTCCTTTAAATTCAGTTTAGAAGTACTTTACAGAGCTTTTTTGTGTCTACATTTTCTTTGTTGTTGCTGCTGTTGAAACTATTTTTTGTATCAGAGTAATGCTGGCTTCAAAGGACAAATTTAAAAGCATTCCTTCCTTTTCTAGTTTATGATAGTATAAGAAACATTGATGTTAGCTCTTCTTAAAGATCTGAAGGGTCTGGTAGAATGAACAATGAACCCATCCTGCCTGCCTGGAGACTTTTATTATTGTTTCAATCTCATTGTTCATTATCGATTTTTTTTAGATATTTTATAGCCTCTTGGTTCAATTTTGGCAGGAAATAATTGTTTAGAATTTTATCAACTAATTTGAGATTTCCTAAATGAAAAAAATATTTCCAAAATACTATGGATTTCTACTGTAATATCCCCTGATATCTTCAATTTTATTAACTTGGGTTTTATTTCTTTTTCGCCCATCTTGTTTATCTTTCTAAAGAATCAAATCTTTAGCTTTATTGATCCGTTATATTATTCTATGATTTTCTATTTTACTCATTTTTCACTATAATATTTGTTGTTTCTTTCCATCTACTAATTTTTACTTTGGCTTGTGTGACTTCCTAAGATCTTGAAGTGTGTCATTATGTTACCTTTTAAAATATCACTGACTTTAATGTAGGCACTCAAGCTATAAGCTTCTATTTTAGAACCACATTTACTGTTTTCAACAGGTTCTTTGACAAATTGTGTTTTTATTTTAATTTAATTCTAGGATTTTTAAATTTCATCCCTGATATACTCAATGACTTGCTGATCATGTGTTTGTATCTTTTCGGGATTTTCTGTAGGTGTTGATTTCTAGTTTTATTTCGTTATCTATTATGATACAAAAATTATTAAATTTTTCTGTATATGCTAAATCTTGTTTTATGTCCTAAAATATAATCTATTTTAGAGAAAGGATCATGAGCTTTTGGGAGACGTTTAGGGGGTCAGTGAGGCAAGATTTCACTCAACCCCAGGCTGGTCTCAAACTGACAGTGATCCTCCTATGTCAACTTTTTGAGGTCTGGAATTATAGGCCATGCCCAGTCATGGTTTTTTTTTTTTTTTTATTTTGAAAAAGTGAGAAGAATGTATATTCTAGAACTGTCTAATATAGCAATCTATAGATCACTGTTTTGTGCATTTGGCCTATGGTACAGGTCAACTCTAAAGTTTGTTGATTTTTCTGTCTTTATGATGAGCATGGGGTATTGAAGTAACTTCCTATTATTGTGTTTAAACATATCTGTCCCTTTATGTAGCTTTTGTTTGATGAAATTAGGTGTATAAAAGTGTGAGGAATATGTATTTTATCTGTTATATCTTTCTTTTGATAATGTGTTTCTTTTATTAATATAGTGACTTTTTTATATTTTTGAATTTTGACTTGAAGTCAACTTTGCTGGACATGAGCACACTTGCTTTCAGATTCTGTTTTCTTAGAATATCACTTACCATTGTCTCATTGTAAGTCTATGTATGTCTTTTCTGGCAGACAGCAAATACTCAGTTTTTGATCCAGGAGTCCCCCACAAACAAATGAATGTGTTCTGGTTGATAGATCCTCAGCTGATGGCAGTTTGGGTTTTACAACCTCGATGGAGCTGTATTGTTGAGGGCGGGCTTATGGGGTTATAAACCAGCTTCCTCTTGCCAGTGTTTGGCACACCTTCCTGCCATTGTTACCTGTGCTGTGACAGAGGTGATGTCTATCCTTCTGCTCATGCCATCATTTTCCCTGCCAGGATGGAGTCTCCCCTTGAGTCCATGAACCAAATTAGCCCATTCCTCCACAAGCCGCTTTTGCTTGGGTTCTTTCTGCGCAGCAACTAGGAAGCTGACTGCAACATCATCCTTGGTTAGAAGGATAATACTATGTACATTTAGAATTATTATAAAAATATACTTATTCTTAGGGGTTTTAATTATATTGCATATTCCATGTTCTTTTCTTACTTCTTTATACATATACAGGTTTCTTACTAAGTTGATCATGTTAATTTTTTTTCATTTTCATTTATCTATTCTTCTAGAAAGATTTATTTTCTTCCCAAACTGACATGCTTGTGTACATCTTTCTTGTTCTTCTGTATATTGTTTTTCTTTAAGTATCTTGTGTAATGGTGGGGTTTTTTTGTTATGAATTGTTGTAGTTTATGCTATACTTTATCATGGATTGTCTTTAATCTCCTTCGATTTTTAAATTCCACTTTATAGCAAAGAGGCATCTTTAGAGACGGAGTAATAATCCATTAACTTGGGCTGGGAGCTCTAGTCTCCACAGTACATGGAGGGAATAGCTATTGACTATTGCACACTTCACAGCTTGAACTTCCTCCACAAACTTCCCAGCAGGGCTGCATCAGATTTTCTGTGTTTCCTCAGCTGTCTCTCATGACCGTCTTCCACCCAGACAGTGCAGCAGGGTGCTGCTAGGTACCCTGACCTGGGATTGTTCCATGTTTTCAGATCCCTGGATGTGCTCACTCTCAAATAACAGGCTTCCTCTAATCATGGCATCTGGCTCGAGGCCCCTGAGAGAGGAGGAGCAATGGAATGGGTTGTTTCCTCTCCATTGTTAGCCTACCATGCCAGAAAAGTCACTGTAACCACAAATCCAACTATAGGACTTAAAACTTGGTACTGTGGAGTTCTTCTGCTGTTAAGGCCGCCATTTTGCTGTGAGCAGGGCTTCCTGCACTCTGTAGGCTTATCTTTTGTTCCCCTCCTCCCAGGGAGCAGGAGTTAGATTTGTGGAGGTTGTTGTACACATCTCTGCATCTTCTTTCTGGAAGTTCATGCTTTTGGCTATCCTAAAAGTTACCTCTCATTTGAGTCCTCCTCATGTGTTCCTCCTCTTTCTCTTCCTGGAACAGAGTTTCTCCTTTGTTGCTCTGACTCTCATCATTCTCAGAGTTGCAGAGAGAAAACATCTAATCTACCACCATACAAGGACAGTTAATAGGATTTTGTGTCATTCACTTGGGCCCCATGGAAAGACAAGCCAAGTTCTGTAATAAAATAATTACCCTGTACTTAAATTTTCCAAATAATCTTAAATTTGGGTTCACATTCTGAGTTAAATTATATTCCCTTTTTCTTATTTTTCTGCCAGTAAATCCTTTAGAATAAGGACATCTGAAATAAAAGAATTATGGATATTGTTTATTAGTTAAACATGATACAAGTCTTTTGTAAACCCTACTTTAAGACTCCACTGTAGTCTTGATTTTCCCTTTTGTTTCTTCCTAACTGAAAAGATACCCACCCTGATTTTGATCTCTGAACAAGTGTGACATCCTCAAAAGGTACACTTAATTAAATGAGGATTTAACAGGAGCACTGGTGCATGACTTTTCTTTTTGAACTACATAGAAGTAAAAAAAGCCAAAACCTATGATAATGTGACATTTAAGTTGCAAATTCATAACCGAAAAAAAAATTAGGAAATGCAAAAGTTATGGTTGTCATAGTAATTCTCCTCAAGCCACAGCATGCTCAGTGCACTGCCTGTGACTCATTTTGATTATGATCTTTATGTCATACATTGAATAAGATACTTTAGTGTTACATGATCCATGATTTACCATCATGCATGCATATACACATGAAATGAGCTCTTTATTATTCATGTATTTTGCCATACTTTGCATATTTCACACAGGTTTTGAAGAATTTTCTTACTTAATACTAAAATTTTATATTCTCTTTATAGCTTATTTAAGGTCTTCTTTCTTCTTAACAGAACCATGGGGTTTGGAGTAATTCATTCAAATAGACATGAGATGAACTCATTTGGTGTCATCCATATTCACACCAAAGCCCTCCTCAGTGAAAGCAGAAACCATTTAAAAGCACAGAATGCCGGATTCTGTGGTCCTAGTTAACTCTTTTTGTCATCTTTGCATGACCTATGACAAAGAGCACATGAGGTAGTGTGAGGAGCCTTCCAGGCTGGACATTGTATGATCCTCCAAGTTGGAGACTTCTTTCTTGAAAAACACCCTATCACTTCTCCAATCATTATGCTACTATCTCCCTGATGAATACTTTCAAAATCTCATTTATTTTTGTAAGACAACACAAAATTGAAGCATCCTTCAGGCAACAAATAATAACATACATATGATATCTTTTTTTCTCCACTAAAAAGTTGTGCTTTTCTTAGGGCAAAACTTGATAGGAAAGCCAAGTTTTTTTATGAATAACTTGAAGGCAAATTATTATAGCTCACACCTTTATAGCTTCAAAGTATCTCAGCAAAGAAAGTATATAACTCTAAATAGTAAATGTTGTGTCCAGAAAATTTAAGTGAGGAGGAATGAATTTTCAATTGTCCTGCTATTTTAAACCATCATTTTAATTAAATATCCCTTCTTCTAAAGGGAGATAGCAGTGCAGATTGTTCTCGGCTTAAACCAAATCCAGCCAGCCTTCAGCTGACCTTGGCATCTGTTCATTCCTGTCACGTCTCTCAGTTTATTGTGATTCTGCATTTACTTAACTCCCTCTTGTGAAAACTCAGGGTTCAGACCTTGTCCTGTTCTTTATTTTGCACAGAATTATATTTTAATCACTTGACAAAGTGACCACATAAGAAACACACAGTGGAATGAGTTAATCATCCTATGATATGGTGACTCAGATAGAAGGAGCATGCCAGGCACAAAAAATAATGAGCTAGCATTGTCCAAAGAGACTTGGGACAAAAGTCACCATATCATAGGATGATGTATCTTCAAGTATTTTTGAAAGTTTAGAGACAAGAGAATTTGTAGAGAGATGAGGATTAAGCTCAGCTAGTAGCGTACTTTCCCAACATTCATGAAGTTCTGGGTTCCATCCTCAGTACCACATGTACTGGGGGGGGGCATGCTTATAATTCCAGAGTTTAGGAGGCAGAGGCATGAGGAACAGAAGCTTAAGGGCAACTTTGGCTACATAGCAAATTCTACACTGATATGGACTACATGAGACACTATCTCAAAAAAATATTTACAAAATCTATTCTCGCTATTTTGGTAAGTGCTAAAATTCCATCTGGAAGACTTTTTTTTTATTATTTACAAAAGGCATTCATAAAAAGTGCATTGGTTCCTATTCTAACCATAACTCTTAGGGCATTTCTGAAAAAATTAGGAATTGCAGAAACATAAGGTTGAGTCACATCACACACATATTGTGTGTGTGTGTGTGTGTGTGTTCTTGGAGGATGTATGCTTGGCATGTGTGCCTGAGGTAGATGGCAGGTGTCTTCCTTGATCTCTCTATCTTATTTATTGAGACAGGGTCTCTCACTTGAATCCAGAGTTCCCTGGTTCAGCTAGTCTAAATTACCAGCTTGCCCTGTAATCCTGTCTCTGCCTCCTGAGTGGTGGGGTTACAAATCAGACACCACACCCATCTGGCATTTACATGGGTGCTGGGAATCCAAATTCAGGTACTCACACTTGTGAGGCAAGTGCTTTACTGACTGAACCCTCTCACCAGTCCTATTTTTGAATTTTTATGTTGACGAATCAAACCTTATTTTAAAATTGATATACAGTAAGATCTACTTTTCTTAGGATATATAATTTTTTTTGTTTAATGAATGTACATGTTTATTTCTTTGTCCAGGCTGGTCTCAAAGTCCTGGGTTCAAGCAGTTCTCCTGCCTCAGCTGCCAGAGTAGCTGGAACTGCAGCTTGCTTCAGATTTGTAGATCCACCACTACAATGAAAGTCTGTACAGTTTCGTCAGTAACGCCTTTATTATCACACCCACCCCATTCTTAACCCCTAGCAACTGCTGATCTGTTCTCCACCACCATGGTTTTGTCTTGAGGAGACTGTCAAATCAATGAACAACTCAAAAATAAAAAGCATCCACACATGTTATTTGTTTCACTATGGATTTTTACAAACATACACTAGTGCTCTTTGGATACTTCTTACCTTCTGTTCTGGCTCTTAAACATTTGACCCAGGCAACATCATTACAAGTGTGTCAGAAATCATTTGCTTTCTAAAATCCATTTTCCTCCCTTCTGCCGCATTAATAAAACTATGTTTTTGTTTGTAGGTAGCAATATGGCCAGCTAAATTAGTGAAATTCCCTGCCTCTCTTAATATGCTCATATAATGTGCTTCTATGACAGAAACAGAAATTTGGGTAGGACTTGCATTGTAAGCCCATCTGAAATACATATTGAAATACTTGGGGAAACCATTCTAAGGAGAAGACTTTTCCTCACCACCTCCTTCGCTTTAACATTCAATTTGCCTGGAATATCTGTCGATGAAGAAACCGTTTTGAAACTGTGAGTTTAAAAATACTTAACTCTTCTACCAATTAAGGATGAGTACATAAAACAACAGGACAAGTCGGGAACACAAGTGAGTTCTTGGGACTATTGTCCTGTATCACTGCCTACCTACCCTTACCATTTTGTTGTCCCAGAAAAATAAGTATTATTGGAACATGCCACTGACCTTATGCCTGTTATATGCAATTAAACCAAAATCTCCATAAACACAGACACTTGGGACCATGAACACCATGAGATTTCTTATCTATTGTGGAGTGTATGTTGAATATCAAGCGCTGAAGGCTAGTGTTGAAGACTCAGTCAGTATCCTGTGGTGCTCTGGGGAGGTGGTGAATCCTTTAAGAAGTGGGGCCTTGTGGGAGGAAGTTAGGCCACTGGAGATGTGCCCCTGAAGGGAATGTTGGGACCAATGTTACTTTCTGTCATCAGGTTGAGCTTTGCTCAACTATGCACTCCTCACCATGATGCTTTGCTTCACAATAGGCACAAAGTGACAGTCAAGCAACCATGAGCTGAAAGCTGTGAATCTGTGGGTCATAGTGCAGCCTTTTGCCTTACAGTCAGTGTCCTCATATTGTGTCACAGTGATGGAAAGCTGACTGATATGATGCATTAGCTAAAGCTGTGGAGAGACAGGAATGCGAGTCTACGATCCAGAGGCCCCTGGAGCTCTATTTCCAGCATCTTGGCCTGAGCTCTTTCTCAGCCTGTCTTCCGGAGATACTCATGGTTTGAATTCATTTTTCATACCCTGCTAAGGTCATCCTAATTTTCTGGTTGTAAAACAGCAAAACAAGATACCAATGCCCAAAACAGACTGGAATATTCAGTGTCTTAAGATAGAAAATACTATGTCATAAAGAAAGTAACTATAATATTTCTTTTAATAAAAATAGCATCCCAAACTAAGAGGCAGCAGATCTGTTTTACAATGAACTTGGGAGGCAGAAACTGCAAACAAGTGAAAATAGTTTTCATTTCCAAGGGCTAACCCAGCATTTACGTCTAACATGGTGGAGTTCTGAGCAATTCCTGAGGCCCTAAGTACCTGTCAGGCTTCAGCCATGATTTCCATCTTTCCTAGTGCAGTTTTAAGTTGAGATGCCTATGCCTGTTTCCTGATATGAACTGCTTTAATTGTTTATTAATGTTGGAAATGTCCAATTATGAAAAGCAGAAAGAATGCAAATTTTCAGTTAACATTCTTCCTTCTGAGAAAGCTCCTAGGATTTACAGCACCAGAGAAATTTGACTTCAAATGTAACAAGGGAGGAGGGAACTCACAATTATGCCTCTGGGAAACAAGCCTGAAATAGACGACTCCACCCCCTCAGCTGAGAAACATTCCAGAGACTGGTCATTTGTCCATGTTAATTGACAGTCCTTACAATACAATGACTCCTTTGCTGAAATAGAAATTTCCTGAGCACTCGGATTATATTCCAGATGGCTTTGTCAGAAGCACCTTAGAGCAGCAATCCAAAGGGTTTAATGGTCAAATTTAGGAAATACTTTAGTTTGAGGCCTTCACTATTCACATTAGCATATTAAAGACTTTAAGGTTTGCTGCAACACAGAAAGAGTGCATTTAAATACATTAGGAGTAAATATTAGCTTGCACAGAAATTAGCAAAAAAATCTTTGCTTATAAGGTGACTGCTTGCATTTAGATATTTAAAATCTTTCCACACTCTCATTTCAACTCAAAAAATCATTCGCTATGGAGGAATGTTGAATCAATTAGAGTCAATTCGTAATTTTTTTCAGATTCCATGATTGCAAATCTACCTATTGACTAAAATTGACTTGCTGACTTATAAAATCAATAATCAGAGTGCATTTTGTGGTTACTCACACCCAAACACAGGTCTCAGCTGAGATTGGATGTGCGAGTGTTCTGCCTCCTTGTTCCAACTCTCCTCCTGCAAAATGGTACTTTCTCAATATGCCTGTCACCATATTTAGCTGTGGAAATTGGTATCAAATTTATGTCTAATATTCTCAAAGGCAGAAAGCTGTGATGAACCTTGTAAAGAAAATATGTATGAACATATGCATATACTCATATACATATACATCATATACACACATATATCTGCTATAACACTAAAATTCATGTGTGGATAAAGCATATGTTACATATACTTAGTCTTAATGCATCACAATACACAGTAAATAAAGTGTCTTTAAACATAATTACAACCCAAACAAGACCAAGTATTGGTTATCAGATCAACGTTGTAACCAGAGGCTCACAGCAACCTAACCTGTATTCATTCCCCTAACGCAACAGTTCAGACTCTCTGAGTCCAGTGCTCACGTCAACTCCGTGGAAGCTAACTGCCAAAGTAATGCGAGCTGGCTGCATTTTTATTGAAGCTACCCTCACTTTTCCTACCACAGAGTCTGTCAATCCCTGAAATAAGGAGTGTTCTAAGAAAGAAAGGTTTTCTTCAAGAGGTGACCAACCTGAAGAGGGAGGATGTCCAGATTCAAATCTACCACCCTGCGATAAGGTTTAGGAGAATTGATGATATGAAGTAACAAGGTGATCTGAGGTATGGCAAAGGTAGGTCAGGTAAGGAGAGGTGGCCATCAGTGATTCAGTGGTTGGCACATGTTCAGTCCATCTTCCTACTTTTCATGCCCAAACAACTGGCAGCTTTAGCATGATCTGAAGGTAGCATTTCTGTCCTCTGCACCAGGCACACATGAAGGGCTAGTGCCTTCAAACAATGTGAGCTAGTTTGACCAAAGCAGTCTCAATGTCGCTGAAAACTGATCCAAACAACTGTTACCATAGAAACCATATATCAACAGTGTTGCCTATAGCAAAGCCAATGAGAATGTATTTCTTTGCTAAATAACCCTAAAAATCAGGTAACTAAAAGAAAACAAAGGTCTGGGTTGGAAAGGATTTGTTTAGCATTTACAAGACATTCTTCAGTGATGCAAAAATTATATATATTTATTTAAATAGATAAATAAGTGCAACAGATGCTAGAAGATTTATTCAAGTTTTCCTTTATTTCAGTATTACATTGATAATCAATTTTTTAATTTTCTTTAACATATAAGACAAACAACAGAGTTGGAGAGAGGGTCAAGTGGTTAAAGCATTTGCCTGTAAAGCCTGACGACCAGGTTTCAATCCCCCAGTACCCAGATGCACAAAGGTGCACATACATCTGGAGTTTGTTTGCAGTGACTAGAGGTCCTGACATACCCTGTCTCTCTGTCAGTCTCTCTTCTATTTCTCTCTCCTTGCAAATAAATAAATTAAAATATTTAAAAGAACAACTAACAGGAAGACTTTCAAGAATAATCTTTGTGTTTCAGATTTTTAAAAGAATAATAGTGATTAGCTAGGCAGGCTGGCATATGCCTGAGATACCAGTGATCAGGAGGCTGAGGCAGAAGGATCTTTGTAAGTTCAAGGCCAGCCTTGGCTATATAATAAGTTTGAGGGCATCTTGGGCTACAGAGCAAGGCAAGAAAGAAAGAAAAGAAGGGAAGAAAGAAAAAAGAAATAAAGGAAGGAAGGAAAGAAGGAGGGAAGGATAAACAAAATAGCAAAGGGAGAGAGTGAGGGAAGGAAAAAGAAAGAGGGAAACTTGGAAGAAGGAAGGAAGGATAAAGATTAATAGTGATAGAAATAAAGCATTACCTACTTTGTTGAATTCTTACAGGAATTTATGAAGCAAGAATCATTTAATGTCTATATTTTACCTGAGGAAAGCAAGATACAGAGAATTTAAGTGACCTGATCATATTCTCATATATTGTTTAAAGAAAAAGTGTTAACACATTTGGTGAAGATTAGTGTTAGATCATCTCTCTTGTAGAAAACTGTAAAGTGTCTGTTACTCATTTTCTGGCCCACAAGTGTCCCCTGAGAATGTGATGCCTCTCCTGTAGAAGCTCCACTGTGGCCTCCTCAATGTTTTCTCCTCTGTTTGACACCACCAGATAATTAATTATTCAACTCATTCTCAACTCACCAGTTCTGAGTACCAAAGAAATGTAGGATGAAGTTCAAGCTCTGGAAACTTAGTTAATTTAAATGCACTGAGCTAAACTCAGCAACACCCATTGTCCATTTTCCAGGGCCCCTCTAGGTGAAGTTATTTTAGGCTATCTGATCACCATATATCAGCAGCACCACACTGGGAGGAATTTCTGCACCTTGATCTCTACATTTCTTTTATCCTACCAAACCAGGCCCATTCTAAGCATTCCCCATTCCCTAATGTCCTCCCTACCTAGTACCAGAACTTTGGTATGAACTGCCCACATGCTAATTATCTGGTCCAGTGGTTCTCTAGCTGGAAGGACTTTTCTCTTCAGAGACATTTTTAGTTTTAACATTGCATGAAAATGGAGAAGTGTGCTCTGGGCATCGAGGGGGTAGAAATCAGAGATACTGCCAAAACCCTACAGTACATGGATCAGCCCCCGAGGAATTGTCTGGCATAAAAACATCCACAGTGCTGGCACTGAGAACCTCTGGTCCAGCTCATTTACAGATTCCTTTAGTATTCATCCATTTTCCATTTTCAAAGCAAGCACATAGTGCTACGATGCTCTAGACCCTATAGATCCATCCATTACTATAAAAGTTGATTTAGAGGTCCTTCCAGTCTTTCTGGTTGAGGCAATAATATTAGCAACAATATATTCCCACACAAAAAAAATTGAAGGTCTATGAGGCCAGGGAAATATGTTGGTCATGTCTCAGCAGCTTATAAACTCCTCAATGAATATATGTTTCAATGGAAAATGTTTAATACAGAGAAATATGCACAAATGTCTATGGGAATTAGAAAGGATTTCTATCCTAAACCAAGAAGCCCCCCTCCCTCCACAAAGAAAAGTATTTTGAAGATTGTCCAGACAAAATGATGGGATGGAGTGGTAGGTGGAGAAAAGTTCCTAAATAAAGAGAAAACTTGTCATTCTGAAAGGAATTAGCATTGTCTATAGCCTAAAACTTTTTTTTTCTGTGCCATATCCATCTGCTCACACCAGTCCATCTGCACACAATACAACACTGCACAAGTTCCCATGGCACAGGGGGAATTCAGTAAGCCTCTCACATAAACTACCTCTAGCCTAATCTACAAAAGCTCTTTTTCCCCCTCATAAACCAAGCCTCACAGCCCACAGTTCTTTCTGCATTTAGGCCTCACAAATGCTTACCAGAATGGTCGATGAAACACTGCTTACAGCACTGCAAGTCATCTCTTATACCAAGGTTTTGAATCCTTCCATATTCTTCCCACAAATCAGTTTCCAACAGCCAAAAGCCTTAGTAAAGTTTTAGAAGCAATGACCCCACTCCTCTGGTACCAATTTTCTGTAGTAGTTACCTTCTCATTGCTGGGACAAAACAATTCACAAAAAGCAGCTGATTGGAGTAAAAATGTGTTTGTTCTACTTGCAGTCTCCAGAGGAAGCTCCATGATGACTAGGGAAAAATGGTGGAGCAAAGGCTGGATATCATCTCCTTAGAAGCAAGTGAGTGAGCTGAGCTCTAGCATAAGGGAGCTGGCTGTAACACCCCTAGACCTTCCCCCAATAACACACCCCATCCAGCAAGGCTCTACCTCCCAAAAGACTATCAGCTGGAAACTAAGCATTCAAAGGACATGAGTTTACGGGGTCACTCAACTCAAAGCACCACAGGCTGCAACTCTTGAAATCAAACTATTCTCTAATTTGGTCACCACATCCAGCTGCTGTGACTTCAGATTTATGTGTATTTACATCTCAGGTTCTTAGACTAAAAGAACCAAAGACAGCCTTTGCAGCCTGTGGGATAATAGCAAGCTGTTTAATACATACCTGTGTTTTGAGTCTCAGAAGAGAAGAGACTGAAAAGCATATTTGAGGAAATATTGTTTGGTTATTTCCAAAATTGATGAAAAGTAAACTTATAGATTGAAGAATCTCAACCAGCCCCAGGCAGAATAAACACAAAGAAAAATAGATAAAAGACCATTCAAGCAAACTACTGAAAACCAGTGAAAAAGACTGAATACCCCACTTTTATTTGGGTGGTTGTTGTGCTTGTATATGTCTGTGCATGGCATGTTTGGTATATGCATGTGTGTATGCACACATGTGTGCCCCTTGTACATGCATGTGAAGGTCAAAGGTGAATATCTGCTTTGATCCTTTACCACTT
>PVHP010029255.1:0-22520 GCA_004024765.1 Zapus hudsonius
TACTGGGGAATTGAACCCAGGGCCTTAGACACTGGAGGCAAGTGCCTTAACTGCTGAGCCATCTCTCCAGCCCCACTGGCTCTCTTTTCACAGCTGTCCTGGCAAGGTTTCATTTCCAGGAGACTTGCAACAAAGACAAAAAAAGGTCTCAGCACAAGCACAGACACTCACAGGTGCTACCCTGGAGGCAGCCACACTGAAGGACGCCCAGGTCTCATGTCCCTTCTGGGCAGGAGTCAGTCCACAGGCAGCAGAGGCCAGAGACCAGGTGGTCGAGGCCCACCTGATGTGAGAGACATCCAGAGCAAATGACCTCGCAGAGGTGCTGTGGATATGTGCTGGGGTCCAGGGCCTGAGAGCACTCCCAAGACGCTGAAAACCAACCAGAGTGAGCACACAAACAGATGGCTGGAGGAAGCAGAGGCCAAGCCTGGGACCTGGGACTCCAGAGGGAGAGGAGCCAGCAACAGCCTGCTTGTCCCTGAATCTCAGGTCTCTGTCAAGAGCATGACCACCCCCCAGGCATTCCAGCCAGCACCCAGGACCTGATCAGGGCTGGGGCTCCACCCCATGGCCCTGCAGCTGCTTCTTCCTGCACAGGCCTCACTCACACAGGCCTGAACTAACACAGCCACTCAGAAATGGACGCTCGAAGCCGGGCATGGTGGTGCACGCCTTTAATTCCAGCACTCAGGAGGCAGAGGTAGGAGGATCACTGTGAGTTCGAGGCCAGCCTGAGACTACAGAGTGAATTCCAGGTCAGCCTGGGCTAGAGCGAGACCATACCTCAAAAAACTAATCCTGTACTCTTGGGCTCCCAAGAAAAGATGCACTATGGAACCGATTGATGGGGAGGCTACTAAAAATAGAATCTAGGTAATCCAGAACTGTGTATATTTGTTAACCTATACTGACCTCACTCTCCGATGGAGATTGTGTTTGTATTTTTCAGGATGCAGCGAGAGAGCTGTGGCCCATCTAACTCTACCAACCGACTGTAGGCCGATAGCAGAGATTCTCGCAAGAGATGAGCCACCACAGTCATACTGTGGAGGATCCATAGGGAGCCCCGCAGAGAATGATGGAATGAACAAGGAACCCACAGCCATTCAATCAACACAGGATAAGTCAGGGTGACAGAAACCAACAATTTTCGACACAAAGCCCCCTAAGCTCACAACATTAAAGCAGCCTTAATACTCATCACCATGACTCAGGGAACATGCGGAAGAGGGGGCGGAAAGATTGTGAGAGCCATGGTGGGGGAGACTATCCAGAGGCAGGGCACCCCTCAGTAACAACATACTAGGGCCAGGAGAACCTGGCTGAATACTAGGCTATCCATGGTCCCCTGTCACAAGGACTGATCCAGACAACCCACGGAGGAGGATATCCAGCTGATTGGGGATGGGGAGGGGGACATTGGGGAATTGGGGATAACAACTCATTGTTTGCCCACTAAAAAATGTAACTCATTATGGACAATATATATTTAAAAAAAAGAAAAGAAAAGAAATGGACACTCGTTACACAAGCCTCATTTTACCACCCAGTCCCTGCGCACACAGCCGCCGCCCCAGCTCCACAGCCCACCAGACACGCATGCGCCGACTGTCTCAGCCGTCAAGCACCGGCGGCCTGCATAGGCCTCCCACCTGCACTGGCGGCCTCCCATGGTGTCCTCATGAAACGGACGCCTTCCTTCTCCCACCCGAGTTCAGTCAGACCGGTTCTTCTCTCACTGTGCAGACATGTTAGACTAAGGCACAGACAGGGGCTTCGTATATTCCTCCTTCCTGTATGCCAAGGGGCAATGTGGTAGCCGGAGCATGGGGGGGCACAATGACGTCCACCTGTGACTCTGTGATGGACGCACCCTTCTCTGACCTTACACCTGCTCCTTGGCATTGCGCTTAAGGCAATGGTGTCCACCTGTGGCTCTGATGGACGCACCCTTCTCTGTCCTTGCACCTTCTCCCGTGCGCTCAAGACAATGATGTCCACCTGCCTGAGAGCTAGCAGAACTTGAGGCACATGGGTAAAGTTCAGGCAGGGGCTGTTCAGTAAGCATCAGTGCCTTGACAGGAGCCCAACCAGGAGGGAGCGTCCAGTTGTGACTGAAAGATGACCTGATACTGAGCAGATGGAGACACATCTAACACATGATCTCAGGTGGTCTCCACAAGACCCCGAGAGCAGCCCATGTGTGCAGCCAACCTCAAACCACGAGGGGTTTCAGGCAGTGGGTTTTGGAACCTGTGGGAGAAAGAGGCAGCAGGAGGGGTGGCAGCCCTGCCCCAGCTCCTGCTGCGTGGCCCCAGGCACAGACTCAGAAGGTATAGTGAGCTTCCTCCAGTGGCCTCAATACCCAGGCTCAGCATGGCATGTGGCTGTCTTTACGCCAATTCCAGTCTTAAATGTCTCCAAGTGTCATTATACGTTTTTCTGAAAGGAAAAAAAAAAAATCCAGGCAGCAAAAACAAAACCAGAGAATGAGAGAAGCAAAGGCTGAAATAATTGCCAATCCAAGGCATGCCAAGGGAGCAGGGAGGGGAGGAAGCCATAGCCCAGCTCCTGGTCCTCGCTCTGCTCCACTGCTCTGAGGAGCTCTGTCCAGTCTCATCAATTCCAACTACCAAATTCAATTTGCATTTCAGATAAACAGAGGCCGCCCAGCAAATACTCTCATCTGACCTTGAAATGTGAATGGGAAAATCGCCCCTCCCCAATTCAATTTGCTCCTGACCATAACGAATTATCCAATTCAGCTGAGCAGTTACCAACCTGCAATGCCAAGGTGGGGCAGAGCTCATCCACAGGCCACCAGGACTCAGAACTGAGGACGGGAGACCAGAGGGTAGGTCACCCCTCAAGTCCTTTCTGAGCAGCCACCATGTACCCTCCCGCCCAACTTTGAGTGGGGGGGAGGCAGCAGACAGATAATTAAGATATCGGGAGGGCTGGGGCTACAGGATGGAGGCCCTGGGTTCCGTTCCCAGGACTGAAAGAAACCACGAAATCCAGAGATGCACAGCAGGTGTCCTGGAGCCTGTGTTCCAGCTACAGAATCAGGTGCTCTCCTGGGGGATATGGCGAAGTGGCTGGGACGTGAGCTATGCCTCAGCATGCTACACTCGGCCGGCCAAGACCCACACTGTCTCCTTTCCTGAGCCAAACTCTGAGGAGACACATGCAGGAAGTGGGGAAAAGTGGGAGCCAGGAAGAACAAGCTTGGTTATGACCTTCCAGCAGAAACCAGGAGCTCACAGTGAGGAATACCAGGACAATGGCACCCAGTAGGGTAGGTGGGTATAGGGCAGGGGCTGGGGCTCTCTGTGAACAAGAGTGGCAGCTGCTTGGAGCGGCTCTGCCCTGGGCGCCTTAGCCCTCTTCTAGAGGTTCTAACAAGTCTACCAAGCTCCCTCCAAAGAGACCTTCCAAGAAACAAGGGTGCCACTGCCCACCTCCAGCATGCTATGCCATCACCTACCACTGCCAGCCCCGTGCTACACCACGCCTCAAGCTCTAACAGCACCACTGTGCAGGCTAAGAAGGAAGCTCCTGTGCACAGAGCTGGGGGGGGAGAAGAAGCTGTGACTGAAGAAGCAGGTGCAAGTGAGGGTGCCAGCGGCTAGGATTCCTGCATCAGATGTGCGGACCCCTCAGGCTGCAAGGGCAGCTCTCCTGCCAACACTCTCTCACCGGGCTGCATCTGGAGCCTCCTTCACATGCCCATGCAACCGTCGCATGATTGGGGGGGGGGTCCCTGGGAGACCATGCGCACGGCGGCCTCAGAATCAGATGATGGAAGGATGTGTGTGTGGAGCTGAGGCAGCAGTGAGCCCTAATGTTGCTGTGGCTGGAAGTGGTCTGTGTCCCCCACAGGAAACGTGAATGGGCAGTGGAGGAACTTGAACAGGAGAGACCTTAAGAGAGAGCATGTCAAGGAAGTCCTCCTGTCAAGAGGAGCCCACCTCCAAGGCACTGCGTCTCTCTGGCCCTGCCCCCACATGCTGCCGCTAGGACATGTGACATCACCAGAGAACCCCCCCTCTCAACCTCAGGGCTGCACAACTGTGGGCTGACACCTCCAGAACTGAGCTGAACCTCCTCTTCTCTTTGTGTTGCACTGCAGGAACAGGAAGCTGTTGAATGGTGCAAGAGCATGAGTGTGTGACCCCAGGGAGCATGGCTGAAGAGTCCACAGTGACCGTAGCCACCACTCTGGAGTCATTCAGAGCAGATCAGCACAGAGCTGGGCATGCATCTCCAAGTCCATGTCTGAGTCCTTGGACAAGGTGAAGGTCACAGGTCACAGGCAGGACCAGGCCAAGGACCCAAGAGCTGTGAGGAGCCAGGTGCTGGCTTAACTGAGGTTGTGAGCAGTTAGATGAGACAGAAGAATCTCGGTGACATCTCTCTTCGGAATCACCCAGCAGCCCAATTAACAGCTCTGATGCTGAGGTTCCCGGTGCAATGTGGTCGATAGCAACCCGCTGGCCAGCAGGACTGGACCACCTGCACCGGACAGGCCATCAATCGACACCTGTGCTTGGCTGTAATCCCTGCAGCTGCTGTGGCGGAGCCTGATTAAGAAGACCCATTCTGCTGTTTATTCTCCCATTGATTTCGCTGTCCTCGGCCTGCAGCCCAAAGTCGATAACCAGGTGGGTCAGGCAACTTCCAGGGGCCTCTGCTGTCTCCCTGGACAAGAAGCATCTCTGGCCCGTCAATCAGGTGTCAAGGCGCAGAGACCACGGCAGGGCAGAGCCATCCAGGCACACCTGAGACGTTATGAGTAAGTAGGACTGACAGGCTCAATTGCTGTCACTCGGCTAATAGAGAAACATCTCTAAGCTGAAAAGCAAAACTGAGAGGAGATGAGTTCCCGAACTCCCAGCTTCTCAGCCGGGAGCAGCAGGCGTCTGCTGACCGATGGCTGTGTCAACACGGACACTCGTTATTAATCTCACTTCCTCTCCCCACCCGGCTTGGGCTTGGAGAGTTGACACTTGGCTTGAGAAATGCCAGCTCTAAGCAGTTTATTTCCTCTTGAACTTTAAGAGCTGACTGAGACAGAAGTGACCTTTAAAAGGCAGGGTTAGAGCTTGTCGGACCTGCCCGGGCGCATCTCGGGCTTCTCGGTACACGTAACACCAGAGGGCCCAAACTCCTGTAAGAGCGGCCCGTGGCCCTGGGCCTGCCCGGACGGATGCCAGGCAGCAGGGGGTTTGGCGGGTTGGCAGGCAAAGCTGAAGATGAGCAGCACTGGTTGCAGCAAAACAGCACCAAGCAAGGTTCAACATGGTGCTCCCCTGACCTCCAGAAGCAAGCAGGAAGAACATTTATGCCTCCATCCTCCCAGATGTGAAGAAGCCAGTGTGTCCCAGCACCCTGCAGGGGTTCCACCTCAGGCTGCCCTTGATGCTGTGGTCAGTTTGGAAGTGTCTCTGGGGCACCTGCTCATGATCTGGTGCTGGGTCACCTCTGCCTCCCTCCAGGGCTCTGGGTGCCCTTGGTATCAGCAGAGGCTGTGGTCTAGAGCCACGAGCAAGAGTTAAGCAGGGGGCTAGAGAGGCTACTCAGTGGTTAAGGCACTTGCCTGCAAAGCCTAACAATTCTCCAGTCCCCACAAAAAGCTAGGAACACAAACTGGTGCATGAATATGGAGTTCCTTTGTAGAGACTAGAAGCCCTGGCATGCCCGCCCCCCTCTCTCTGTCCCTCCTTGCAAGTAAATAACTCTAACACTCACTCTCTCTCTCTCTCTCTCTCTCTCTCTCTCTCTCTCTCTCTCTCTCTCTCTCTCTCTCTCTCTCCCCTTGCAAATAAATAATTTCTTTTTAAAGAAAGACTTCCAAGTCTGGGAGCTAGCTCAGCAGGTAAAACGATGCCATGCAAGCATGACCTGAGTTTGGCTGGACACAGTAGCAGGCATGTGTAATCCCAGTAGATCAACAGTGAGATGGGAGGCAGAGGCAGGAGAATTCCTAAAGCTCACAGGCCAGCCAGCCTGCTGTATGCAGTGGCGAAGAAGGTGGAAGGTGAGGACTGACACTTGAGCCTCACAAGCCTCCGGGCATACCATATATATATACGGGGGTCTGTCTGTCTCACACATATGTATGCACAAGCATTTCAAAAAAGAATAGGAAAAAAGAAATGTGTCCCAGACCAGGGTCAGCAGTGAAAGTCCCCTCCAGGGAGGGCTACCTGGGCAGCCCCCAGCCTCGCTAGGACAATACACTGTCTTCCAGAAAAGCTGCGCTCTCTGAGGCCTATCCTGGAGCCGAGGCAAAGCCAAGCCACTGAGACCAGCTGCTATTCACTGGTAAGGCCAGCAGCAAAGACCCTGGCAGGGGGCAGGGCTGGTACAACAGCATCTATAAGGCTAGAAGTGGCTGTCCTCCATGGACCCACCCCAGGGAAGGGCCACTGTCCTCATGGAGCAATCGGGGGCCTCACAGTAAAGGAATGAACAGAAGGTGCTTTGTGGTAACAAGAGCAGAGTGACCATGGCGACTCAACAAATGGAAGATTCTGGTCACGAATTCGGAAAGAAACAGATATTTCTGAATAGACTCTCAGGTGTATCCAACCTGCAGCCCACAGGCCGCATGCATCTCAAGATAGCTACGAATGTGGCTTAACACATTTGTGATGACATCATGTCACAAAGTCCAAAGGATGGACAACCCTGGATAGTCCAGAAAGCCCAGGTCTGGTATAAGCATGTACTCCATTTTCTGAAGGTTCTGGAAGAACCAAGAAGATGGTTACAAGACACAGTCCTGAATGACCTGGAGATGGCCACAGGTGTGTGATGTATGCCCAGCAGCAGCAAGGACAAGGCTCAGGTAACAGTCATGCTTTGGAGAGGCTTGGGGTCCCCTGCCAGCTTTGAAGGGTGAGGCAGGCAGAGCAGAGCTGTATAGCAGGGCAGATGCAGAAGGAGGGCTCCGGTGGTGCCCTCGTGGCCTCCCACACACCCTCTGACAGGGAGCAGAGCAGATACCCTGCCAGGCACGTCTGCTGAGCACAGATTAGAGGCAGGAATCACGGCTCCCAGAGCACGCGAGAAAACACATTTCCTGTGCCATTGTGTGATCCGCTGCTCCTCACGCCTGCCGCTCAATCAGCGATTCACAGTGAGGTTAATAACTTTCTTAGAAGACACTCAGAATTCACCTCAGACCTTTGACTATGTGCTCCTGGAGCTGCCTGTCCTCCGGCCGCAGCTCTGGAGGTCCAGGGCTTCCTGTAATGAAGGATCATAACTAATATGGAAAACAGGCCAGAGGGCAATATGGTGCTCCTATTCCTCCCTGGAAGCAAAGACCACCACATCACTGGATGGGAGACCCCTGCCATCACCACTTCCCAACAGGAAGGACATCTTGTCATCTTCATTTCTTGACCACACTTTACCCCTTAACTCTGCCCAAGTCAAAGGCTATGGTCTCCCCCACAGGAGGAGGAATTCCAGGAAGGGCCACGGACTCTCCACTGGACATGCGACCAACAGCAGGGCTCACATGTATGAACACTTGGTCTCAGATGGTTAGTACTGTTTTCAGAGGCGGCAGAACCTTTAAAAGGAGGGACCTGGGCTGAAGAGATGGCTTAGCGGTTAAGGCGTTTGCCTACAATGTAGAAGGACCAGAGTTCAATTCCCCAGTGCCCATATAAAGCCAGATGCACAAGAGGGCGCATGTGTCTGGAGTTCATTTGCAGTGGCTGGAGGCCTTGGTGCACCTTCTCTCCCCTCTCCCTCCCCCCCCCTCTCTCTCTCTCTCTCTCTCTCATAAATATTTTTTAAAAATAAATAAAAAATAAAAGGAGGGACCTCGCTGAAGGAAGCGAGTAGCTTGCAGTTAGAGCCAAGCTGGGTCCTGAGCCACAGAGATGTAGGGCGGCAGCCGCACAGCCCATCCCACTGCCCCAGCGCCACGGACTGCGCCAGGCTTTCCTTCCCCACCAGGAGGGACCAACCCCTCTCTACCAGGGACTGAAGAAGTAACTCCCTTAAGTTGCCCTTTTCAGGTATTTCATCACAGTGACAAGAAAAATAAAGTTCTTTACCTCAAATATTAGGGAATTCTAGAAAAAGTGAGTGAAACTCCCCCAGGCCAGCTCAGGGGGGCCCAGCAAACCGCCTCCCCCTTCACCAGGGGAAGACAGCCGAAGGAGAGAAAGAGCCTGCCGAGGCCTGGACCTTGCACTTCCACTGGGTGGGAGCTGCCCAGGCTAAGGTACTTTTTCGCTTCAGCAGTCCGGAAGACTAAGACACAGCCTGTATCCGCAGACAGTCCTGGAGGATCCATGACTTCGGCTTGAAAGACAGAGCCAGCAAAGGGAAACCTCCAACCCAAGCCTGGGAGGGTCTTTCTGTAATCAAGCCCACAAAGACAGGGCTGCACACCCGACTCCCAAGAATGAAAAGCTGGCGTCCAGAAGACAATGTGGGAAAATATTCAATCAGCAGGGTGTGCCGGGGTCCTCCCAGTACTCGGGAGGCTGAGGCAAGAGGAACAATTCAGACTAGCCTGGGCTAGTTACGTGGCAAGACCATGTCGCCAAAAAAAAAAAAAATCAATTTTCAGACCAAGGTCTAGTTTCCTTAAGCTGTTAAAGGCTCCTCTAAATATTATATTTTAGGGAGACAGAAAACTAGTCAACGATTATAACTAGAAAGTGTGTAGAAAGCACACTGTGAAGACAGCAGGAGGGACAGCAAGCATGTTGGTTGTCATTAGGAACAGACAACCCACCCGGGGCCACGCACTTCCCGGCCTGGCTGGGCAGCATGCGCCAACACCAAGTGACGTGGAGCTGCTGGAAGCCCACAGGCAGACCAGCAGGAACTGCCACCGAGGTGCTTGGTAAGGGGCAAGCACGTGGCTCCTCAAAAGTCTTGTGAAAATATGTCCACTCACACTCAAGGTCCTCGTCCAGAAATGTCATCTATGTCAGAGGGACGGTTACACCAACTCTGGCCACTCAGAGTTAACTCACACTTAACACAGGAGGACAATCACCGATACCACCTAAACGCAGACCAGCCACCTATGCCAGATGTGGTGGGGCAGCCAGGTGATCTATGGTGCTTTATCTGAGCCCCCCACTTTCTTCTAGTGTGAACATAAAAATGCCAACTGTGGTAAGCACCCAGGAGCAGCGCCCTTCACCAGGGGCTCTGAGGGTCCATGCAGGAGCCTGCCCAGGTGGGGTGAGCCATGCTCTACGTATGACAAGGTACAACCTCACCATGGTGAGGTCAACCAGTCCTACGGGGAGTACTATGTCTACCACATGTAAACCAGACTTTAATAAGGTGCTCGGTTGTGCTGATCTTGTTTTGATTTTGTTATTAGTTTGAGACAGAGTCTTATGTATCCTAGGCTGGCCCTGAACTCCAGATCCTCCTGCTTCCACCTTCCAAGTGCTGGGTTGATAGGACTCTGTCAACACAAGGAGGATGGAAGACGGGGCTTCACACAATCTAGGCAAGCACTCTACCATCTCAGCTACCTCTCCAGCCCAATGTGCTATATATATATATATGAATGAATGACACACCATTCCTGCCTAACACCTCCAGCTAACAAAAATGGTGGAGTAAGAGGACTTACTATTGTGACAGGCTCAAGGCTAATGCTGCCAACTTCCTGTGGTTCCAGGGAGGAACACACACATGTCTTGCTTCTCAGGATGCTACCACAGCACATGAGACTCCATCCTACAGGCCAGGAGCCGAACAGTATTCTGGCACATGCACCTTTCCACCAGGGCCAGAGTTAACACCCCTCCCAGCCCCTAGATGCACCCAATCAAAGTCAAGGTGAAGAGAAAGAGCCCCGCGCTTGGGGAGGAATCATTACGGTATTGACACTACCTGCCACGGGCACAGAACTAACAAAGTCCTGAAAACACGGTAATTAAGGAGCCGGGCTGCCTGTGCTCCTAAAGAGACTGCTGACAAATTGCTCAGCCAGTGACGAGGAGTGGGACAAAGACAGAACAGGGACGGCCTGAGACCCATCGTGTGGCTGCGGGAGGCCTGGTGCACGCGGCCTGCCGCAGGGTGATGGATGGGATGGCCAGTAATTGCTCTCATCAGCTCGGACTGGAGCATCCAGAGGATGGGGAGACACGATCAGGAATCCGAGAGTGACAGGCTGCCAGGGGGAGGCACAGCCAGGAAAGAAAGGAGGTGGCTGTGTCCTGGGAACCTGCCTTTGTTCCCCACTGGAGCCCTTGCCTGTGGGTCAGAGGCAGGACTGGCAGAGGGGTGGCCAGGCAATCCGGAGGGTGGTACCCCCATCCTCTATGGCATAATTTGGCCTGTTTTTCAAGACCTGTATAACCGTACCCCACAGAACTGCACTACCAGTAAATAAAGCCCAATCAGGAGGCTGGGGAGAAGAATCAGCGAACACAATTCTTGCTACGTAATTCTAAGGACCTGAGTTCAGATCCTGAGACCCCAGATAAATGCTGAGAGTTTGGATGGGCTTCTGTGATCCCAGAGCACCTCCAGCAAGAAGGGAGGTAAAACAAAACAATGACAGGCCCTACCTCAAAACAAGGCTGTCCTCTGAACTCCACATCCACACACACACCAAATAAGTTTAAAGCAACTGGGATGAACGGGCTTCAGTGAACTCGCTGGACACTTCATCACACAACTTGCCGAGTTCCAAGCAGAGCTTGCGTGGAGAACAGAGAGGATGAACAAACAGCCCTCTGCGGTAAGAGGAATGGTCTCACCAGCCAGCAGCGGGGTGCTGAGATCAAGCGTGTGTGCAGAGATGCTAATGCCCACAGAGAGCAGGAAGCTGGATTAGAACTGCTCAAGGCCAGAGCCTGGCCTGCCAGCTCTCCTCAGCTGAGATGCAGGGCTCCGTTCAAGGGCACCCACCAGGGATGCACTCCTTCGTTTGTGATGCTCCATATCAGGCCAGCCCCAGACGCCAGAGAGCGAGATTAGAGCCCTAGCTGTCCGGACCCCATGCCCACCCGACCTGTGAGCTGGCTGTATTCATTCTCTAAAAAGCCACGTTCTTGAAGCCTCAGGCTCAATGGCAGCTAAGGGGAGAGCAGCAGGCAGAGTGTGGAAAGAAGATGAATGTCACCACATCCAGTGAGGCACCAAGCTGTCTCATTGGGGCCTGGTCAATGAGGAGCCAATGGGGCAAAGCTTCCATCTGTGGGGTCACACTGAGCGCCTCCAGGTCAGAGTCCTGCCCAGGAGAGGCCGTAAGGCAACACCAAAGGAGCCTTGCTGGCCTCAGACAGTAAGCCTTCCTAGGTGGAGAGCCTTCATCTTGGGAAGCAGAATGCGGCCAGAAAGGGGGCAGCCCTCTTGCCAGTCACACAAGGCATGTTTGTGGGGAACCTGGTGCTAGGGACTGATAGGATGATGACCTGCTTCTGGGCCAGGGTTCCATATGAAACACGGCAGCTCCCTCACTGTGCATTCGACACAGGGGCTGGAAAAATAAAATATTACAGACACACACACAAACAAAAACAGAGGCAGTGGTAATACACTCATAACCGGACAAAGTTCTTCGTGGATGACTCCTGAGCACTCAGCCCTAAACAGGACACCTCTCCAAGGCTCAGCATGGAGCATGGAACTGCAGGAAGATGGGAGGAATGCAGGGGAACACTGTCTTCCAGACGTGACCTGGACACTGTGCTCAGGAACCCATTAGCTGCTATGGTTCCTTGCACGAGATCTGGACAGTTGGGGGCCTATGCTCAATCTCATCAAGGATGACCGAGGAACCCTGGAAGCCCCTCCCCTCCCTCTAAGTTACTGACAATTAAAGGCTGTTCCTGAAGCGGAAGTCATTTGCTTCAGTGGTATAGCCACTGATATGCTGCCTGTATCTCTGTAAAGAGCCCATCACACGTGCTCAGGCAAGCAAGCCTGCTTAGATTCAGCAGCCGCGCTCCCCCCCCCCCATGAAAGCAGGTGGAATAAAGAAGTACAGCCGTAGTGGGAAGGCTGGATAAGCCAGGAGGAGGGCCGATCTGACTACAATATGCCACTATTTACATATATGAAATTGTCTGTAAATTAGCTTAAAAAATAAAACAAAGAAACAAAAATTAAGCAAAATAAGACAAAGAACAAGTGAGACAAGAAATCATCCTGCCTCCTGGCACAAGCCTGCGGTCAGGGCCCCAGAGAAGGCAGCACTGACCATTCGGAGAGTTCTGACTGCGTGCATGTGTGTCTCCCCTTCAAAATCCCACACACAGGAAAGCAAGAAGCAGGCATGGCAAGGCCAACACCCTCCTGCCCTGCTGGTCCACACCTCACTCCCCCACTGAGAGCCTACCTTGAGAGAAGCCACACACCCTCATTCACTACCTCCTGCCCCTCTGACATGTGGGTCCCCTGGGCCCTTCCTCACAGCTGACTTCCAACAACCAGAGGATCCCTAGCTAAAAGCATGGAGTGTCTCCGACATTCTCCCTCTTTTTTCTGGCCCTTGCCAGAAACTCCAACGTCCTTGGTTTGGGGTCTGCATTCTAATTTTAGTTCGGTTTGGTTTTGGTCTGGGGGTTCATATCTAACAAGTTTTTAAGACAAGATCTCATGTAGCCCAGGCTGGCCTTCAACTCCTGAACCTCCTGCCTCTCCCTCCCAAGTGCGGGGATTACAGGTCTATCCACTACACTTGGCTTTTGCTTTGTTTTTTTTTTAAATATTTTATTTATTCATTTTTCAAGCAGAGAGAGAGAGAGAGAGAGAGAGAGAGAGCGCACCAGGGCAACCACTTTGTGGGTCTGGCTTATTATGTGGGTACTGGGGAATTGAACCGGGGGCCTCAGGCACTGGAGGCAAGTGCCTCAACCGCTGAGCCTTCTCTCCAGCCCTGTTCTGTTTTTAAGGCATGGTCTCGCTCTATACCCCAGACCAGCCTGGAACTTACTATGTAGCCCAGGTTGGATCCAAACACCTCAGCCTATCGAGCGCTGGGGTACCAGGGGCACAGCCCCACCCCTACTCACATGGCCCTTTGCTCCAGAATCCAATTCAGGTGCCTCAGTCATCACAGTGCCCGAGGCTCCTGACAGCCTTCCTTTTCATGATCTTGACAGCTTGAAGCCACTCTGGTCAGGGATTTTGTAGAATGTGCCTCAACGAGGACCTCCATGACATGTCTCTCATGGCTAGAGCTCTCAGAGGCAGCATGTGACAGCTAAATTTCTATTGTCAACCTGATTGAATCAGCTCTTGGGCAGGTGTAAGGAAGTGCCTCCCGGAGGTGCCTTTTCACCTGGCTGCCAGTGTGGTGTACTATGTATGGCGGCCATCCTTTGCAGACATCAGAACCCAGCTGCTGAAGACCAATGGCTCTCCAAGAACGGAAGCCACCCCCCTGGCCGTCAGCACCAGATCGGGACTGCCGAGGCCTCCAGACTTGCGGACTGAGCAGTGACCAGGCTCTCAGCCTCTCCAGCCCGTAGCTAGCGACTGTTAGGCTGCCCAGGCTGTGCTGTCTAAGCCAATCTCGGAAACCCCCTCTTAATACACACTGTTCCTCTAGCGAACGGGGCTAGCCCACGCATCACCCAGAGAGGAAGGAGATGGTGGCCCTCTGCCCCTTGGAAGAAAGCCCCGCTCCCTTGCAATGAGGGATCATCTCTGTTCCCTGAAGTTCATACTCCTCATTCCTGTTAGCCATAGCTTCCATAGAGCAAAAGTGTTACCAGAGCCAGAGCCAGAGCCAACCTATTGGTCTGTCTGCCATCAACCTGCTTCTGACGCAGGAACGAAAGCTCATGGTCAGGCCCCGGCTGCGTTGGCCTCCTGTTTCCTGCTGGCTGACCAAAGGGCCATCGAGATTCCAGTGAGAATGGGAGGTAGCACCTGGCCTGGCTAGACGTTCCCAACTGCTGACTTTTAAAAGTGTGAATACTTTTCAAACAACAATTAGGCTTCTGAGAATTTTTTCTTAAGGAAATAATCAGCAATTATGCAAGAAAAGATTTGGAGGTGTGTATTAATCAGACTATTATTCATAATCGAGGGGAAAATCCAAAGATGATTAAATGCCTAACAGTAAGAAAATGGCTAAGTACTCATAATAGGAACAATTTACAGCCAGAAGTGGGGGTACGGCACACTGGGGTGGAACCCCAGGCCTCCCCTGTGCATGCTAAGCATGTGCTCTAAGCTACAACCCAGCTACAAAAAGTTATGTATGTACATATGGGCAAAGGTGCACCACAGGGTGTGTGTGGTGGTCAGAGGACAACCTTGGGGTGGTGGTCCTTTCTTCCATCTTTTGAAACAGGGTCTCTCCTGGTTTGCTACTAGGAAGGCCAGATTAGTTGGTGTGCCAGCTTCAAGATTTTCCTGGCTCCATCTCCCAGTGCCCAGGCAGGCTGAGATTACAGGTGCAGGCACCACTGCACATTCTGCATTATATGGATGCTGGGGATTTGAACTCTGGCTGGCTGGCTGGCAGACCAGGCATCTTTAACCACTGAGCCATCTCCCCAGCCAAAAGTTATGTTTTGAAAGGACATTTAACTTGGAAAGTGTTCACAGGAGATTAAGCAAAACAAGTAGACTAACCAAATAGTGCACACGTGGTATTATATTTTTTTTCTAAAAACTACATCAGGAAAACATTTTTCATAGACTCATATATATACAAATGTCAGGCGGAATCTAAGCCAACACATTTCAAGTGGCTTTCGCTGGGCTGAGGGATTATGGGAAAGCTTTCTTCTCATCTTTTCTGTTTGTTTCCTCTACATTGTCAAATGTTCTAAATGAAACTGGATTCCTTTTGTAGTTAGACCCAAAACAGGTTATTCAAATGCAATGCTGACATCCTCTCCCTTCCTCCCAGGTGGGGGGGCACAGCTGTGGGGACCTGGGAAGCAGATACAGCAAACCTGAGGGAGAACAGGGACACCCAAGGACTCTCAGCATCTTCCAACCCGCAGCAGGGGCCTTGGGGACATCAGCACATGGTCTCAGTGATTAACCACAGACACACAGCATGAGGCCCCCAAAGGAGACCAAGAGAAGGGGCAAACAGATACAGACCACTAACCTAGTAACCTAGTGACTGCGCCCAGAAAACTGGAAGTGACCTGACCAGAGAAATGGTATAAACAGAGCACAGAAAATGCCCCAAATTCCAAATGCTACCCAAGCACTTCTGGAGCTCAAGGGCAGAAAGAGACTAGAAAGCAGCACTGGGCCTACGGCAGAGGTACCCCCACAAGAAAGGCACACTCAAGGCCGGAGGTGGCTCAGTGGATCTGATCCCCAGCACCCATGTGAAAATGCAGGCTTAATGCACACCTGTAATCCTAGCACTGGGGAGGCTGAAATAGAAACACCACCTAGGGCTTGCTGGTGAACTTGGCAAGGTAGGGGTTCAGTGCAAAGCTCTGTTTCAAAAGGTAGAGGAGAAATCGGCTGAGGAAAACAGCCAACATCGATGTTAGGCCTCCACATACACCTGTGTCGCGTGCGCATATGCACACACACCTGCACACACATGTGCAGTCACATAGATTCACAAACACACACACACACACACCCCACAGGCATGCCCACAGGCCAAGCTGCAATAAGCTGCCAGGAAGATGACTGCACAGGACCATGGGGAGATGGTGAGAGCTGCCTGGACTTCAAGCCTGAAGTGGAAGGCACACTCCTGCCTCAACATCACGTGTCAGCCACCACCAGCATGATGGCCCACTGCTGCCACTCCTAGGAGCAGAAGACACCTGAACACAACAGAATGTGGCTGACCAGGGAAGGGATAGAGAAAAGCCCAGCAGAGAACATTCTGGAAGCTGTGGTGGCCTGGACAGACTTGTGAGAAGAAGTTAACATGTGGGGTTAGGCTTCCTGTGCTTAGAGAAGCAGTGCCGCCAAGACCCTGAGCGCATAGGTTCTGAGCAGATGTCAGGAACCGCAGCCACACTGGTCCTTCCTTACTTGGTCCAAAGGAGTCCAATCCCAGCTTTGCTTCGGGGTTCGAGTCACCAGCACCACGGCCCTGGCACTGTTCAGGTACCGTGAGGAAAATCGGGGTGTTTTTAAGTGTCACTCTGAGAACACACATAGCTGCTGCATGGTTAACGGCTCAGCTACTGGGTAGGAAAGACCAAGACACAGATAAAATGGCATACAAATTGTTTCTGGAATTTTCTATTTAATATTTTCAGAAGATGATGACTGGGGTCAGTAAAGCCACAAAGAACAAGACAGCAAAGGGAGACCACAGTACCTAGAGGGCACTCACTGATGGCTCACAGGGCAGGTGACGCCTGCTGTCCCCCAGAAGGGAGGCTTCTGCTCCTGCCAGAAGGGAAGAGTCTGGAAGGGTGAGTTAAGCGTGGCAGGAGAGGCAGGTACCTACTCCAAGGGTCTCAGACCATTGAAATCAAATTCCTCCTGGGCTGCCCAAACAGCTCATTCATCCAGTGGAGAGCCTGCCTGGCGAGCATGAAGACATGAATTTGCTCCCTAGAATCCGCGTAAAACCGCCAGGCTTGGTGTGAGGTGCCTGCAACCCCACCACTGGAGAAGCAGAGACTGCCAGACTAGCCCATTTGGTGGGCGCCAAGCCAATGAGAGACGCTGTCTCAAAATCGGGACAGTTACTGGGCAACAACGCTCAAGGTTGTCCTCTGGTCTCCCCCAGCGCCTGTGTGCACATGGAATTCCTCCAGTGTGTCTTGACATCTTACAGACCACAGACAGGAAGAAGCAAGTGCCACCTGCCAGACAGGCCACAGTACAGTGCCACTACAGCATGCCTCAGGTCCAGCCAGGATTTTGTGTGTCTTGGCTCCTAAGGGCTCAGGCACCAGGGGCTGAGCCAACTTGCGTGCAGGCAGACCATCAGAAACATGCCACAGTAACAAGGTGCTCACCAGACTGGAGGAAGAGGACAGAGAGGGCAGGCTGCCTAGCAACAGGAAAGGAGGCTTTAAAAACAGATGCTCCTCCTGCATACCTGTCACCTGCCTAGGGTCCTGTTGTCCCCCTAGAGGGACACATGGTGAGAAGGGGCCACACAGAGGGAATCAGGGAAGACGCTATTCAAACTGGATCACAAGGCCAAGATGCAACTGGCTGGACCAGAAATGTCCATACAAAGCCAGGTAGGAAGATAACAGGATATTTGAGGGATTACACAGGGAGAAGGGGGTGCTGAGATCATGTGGCCAAGGGGCAGGCAGGCACCACAGCCCAGGAACCAGGAGGTGGGACAGAGTCACATGAGACCTGTAACTCTTAAGGCCAAGACCAAGGTCATGCTCCCTTACCCTCTGCACATCCCTCCTCAACACCAGGTGCATCTAACTTCCACCTAGTTGTAGGAGCGATCTGGGCACTTCCGGACACCCCCATCCCACTAGTTAGTATTCAGCCTCCTCCTCATCGACCTTCTTTGTGCAGTGAGATAAGTAACACGTCCAATCTCTGCTATCGCCCAGCTGCGAATGCTCCAGCATTTCTTTCTTCTTTATTTAAAAATGAAATCTCATTTTAGATTTCCAAAGAGACAGCCGCCAATCTTGACTGTACTAGAAATCTACCACCCAGAGGCCAGGCAGGAGGTGCGGACCTCAGGCTGGGAGAGGCCTGAACCATGGACCTGCTTCTTCTGCCTCTAAAACCAGACAGATGCACTTTGGGAGGGGCCCTTATTGGAAGGTGGGGTACTGGGGGACCTCATGACCAAGGACGACTTCACTAAAGCTACCAGCCTGGGTGGTAATGGCACACAATGACCTTGACTCAAGAAAGATAATGCTCCTGAGGATAGTACCCAGGACTATCCTATGACCTCCACAAACACGAACAAAATACAGTTTAGATGTTTCCATGTCCTTGGATGCCACCTGGAACTGACCGGTCACATAGCACCAGCCAGCTGGCTGCAAGCTCCTCAGCCACACGAGGCCTACATTCGCAGGGACACAGGTGCTCAGTGCTGGCAAGTCAAAAAGACAGACAGAGCCCACTTCATGTTGCAGAGTGACCCAGAGAGAGTGAGCCACCTCACTGCTTTCTGGTCAGGACTGCCAGGGGACGGGAAGCCTGCTTCCATGCAGAGCCAGTACCTGCTCTCTGACCAGCACTCTGGGCTCTCATGTACACCTTGTAAGAGGAAGAGACAGCCTTTCCGATTCCAGCTGCCTCCAGATATGAAAAGGCATGCCACAGCATAGCACCAAGCTTCTGCTTCCCAGAGAGTGCTGAGGCCTGTCACCTGGGCCTCTCAGCTCTGGGGCTGTCCGGGGCTAGATTCTGCTCTGTGGGGTCACGGCGAGCCTGGCTCCCAATACAAGATGCCAGTGACTGCTTCTGCTTGTTCCCTCTGGATCTGCCCGGCAGCTCCCTCTGCCTCAGGACTAAACCACAGACCTGGATGGACTGTGCCCATCCCCAGCCAGCACCCAGGTCCCTCAAGAATCTGACTGCAAACCAGGAGACATTACAAACACAACAGCAGAATCCAGGGAAAAGCTGAACTGCTCACCAGAACTCCTTGTGGGAAGATTGCTTGGCTTTTATTAGTATTAGCATTGCTAAGTAACTAATTCAGCCTAAAGAGGTTTACAGAAAGGAAATGGAAGGTCTGGTAGCTAGGGAAGGGTTTCCCCAGCCACCTGCCAAAGCAAGGTAGACTCAGTACCTCCCCATACTCACCTTATTTGTCCAGATCTGCCTGACAGCTTGACATTGGTGTTAAAATTCTATCATTTATGTAACAGCTCAGTTATTAACAGTGTCTCATTTGCACGTGTCAGAGGAAGAGAAAAATCACCTAATTAACCACTTTTCCCATCAGCACGCAAAGGGGGAGGGCTGCCAGTGTGGGTCTAAGGCTTTCCTCCTACCCTGCAAGCTAACTCCCCTTTAATAGAAAAGATTTATAATCCTTTGTCGTAAAGAAATGAAAACCCTCTCCTTCCAATTATGGGACTGTTAGCCACACCAAGTTCAATGTTGTCTTTTGCTAAGTAGGTCTGCCATCATGTGGGGCCATGTGTACTGTGGAACTCCAGGGGACCCTTGCAGAATGCCAACTCTCTGCTAGAAGGTGCACTCAGTAAAAAGGGACAGCCTCCATACACAAAAGTCATGTTCTTGTTTGTATTTTGTTATGTTCTGTTTGTTTACAGTGCTAGAGATGGAACTCTTGAGGTCTTGAATATGTTTGGCAAATGCTCTACCACTGAGCCACACCCCAGCCCCTCACTGGGGATTCTAGGCAGGGGCTCTACCACTGAGCCACACCCCAGCCCCTCACTGGGGATTCTAGGCAGGTGATCTACCACTGAGCCTCACCCCAGCCCCTCACTGGGGATTCTAGGCAGGTGCTCTATCCCTGAATCATGCCTCATCCCTGACAGCAATGTTTAAGGATGTTTCCATTAGAGATCAAATTGAGTGAGAGAGTAAGAGGAGATGGAAGAAAGCAACACTCCACAATCACATGGCATGAAGCCAGGGCTTGCCACCTCTTGCAGTGCCCACCACAGGCCCTGGCAAGCACATGGGCACAGTCCACTATGGTGCTCCAGTACTCTTAGGAAGGAAGAACCTCAGGCAGAGAGAACTCAGCAGAAACCAACGGGATACAGTGGCAATGAGGAACAGCACAGGCAGTGCCCACTGGCAGGCACCATGGCAGGAGGCACCTGCCCCGGAAAGGAAAGGATCAGATGATATGGTCAAAGCTCTCCAGGCCAAGCCAGCCACACCTCATGCCACACCCATTACAGACCTAGCTGCATGGACACCAGAAGCTTACTTCAGGAGCCAGGGCAAAAGCAGCACAGAAGAGCCAGCTCCTGCCCAGAGGGACAGACTGAGGGCATACAGCCTCCAAAAGGCACTTGGGCCTGAGACACCTGCACAGCAGTGTTCTGCAGCCAGCACAGACCGAGGAGACCAGGGAGGCTGATCAGGGAGACAGGGAGACACACAGGGGTGACTGGGGAGACCAGGGAGACAGACCGGGGAGACCGGCCTGACTGATGGAGAGCCAGGTCCTCTGCCAGCACCTCCAACAAGCATGTGGTGACCAGTGGCAGCAACCACCAGGAGTCCCAGGAGAGGGCTAGGGAGAAAGAGAACAGAGAGTTGGCAGCGAGAGGAGCCACATCACAGGCTTTCTAGGCAGAAAGCTCCCAAAGTCATGTCTGGTCTAAAAGGATGTGCTCTTGGTTAAGTTTCTGAACCTGATGACTGTTTTGTGCTTTTTGCCTCAAGGACACTGTTGCTGAATTCCACTTTAATCAGCGCAGCTCGGGCCCATTTATCATGGGCCTGCAGGCTGGCCAGGCTCACACTACAGGACGCTCTCATCGAGATCTGGGGAGATTTGATCCCAGGCTCAGCGACCTGAGCACTGACCTCCCAGGTACTGAGGATATGGGGACCCATGCACACGCAATGTGGACATATCCACTGCAGAGTGGTCCACCCCAGGGCCCGATGCAGGAGGAAAGAACCCTTGAGGAGGGCCAAGGCCACCTGTGTGGTGGTGAGGAGCCAGCTCTATCACGCATCCAGGGCCTCACGCACGAGGAGCAGGCATTCTACCACTGTGCTCACCACACAGCCTTTCCAGATTTGGAATTGCTGCGTGTGTTTGTGCATGTGTGTCCACACATATGTGTGAGCTTTGTGCATGTGTTTGTGAGTCTGGGTGCACACATGCCACAGCATGCATGTGAAGGCCAGGTGACAGCCTTTCAGGTGTCAGTCCTGGCTTCTACGTCCTTTGAGGCCTTATTCACCCTATTCGCGGCTGCTGTTTTACTCCAGGCTGGCTGGCCAGCCGGGAGCAGCTGGTGGCTTCTCCCATCTGTCTTCGCTTCCCTTCTCTGCCATAGAACTGGATGGGATTACAAATACCTGTCAGAGCATCCAGAATCTACGTGGGTGCTGACGTTCTGAACTGGATACTCAAAACTGCACAGCAAGTACTTTGCCCACTGAACTATCTTCCCAGGCCCCTGTCTGACTTACATCCTAAGCTGGCCTTGAACTGCAAAACCCTCCTGCCCCATCTCGAGAGTGCTAGGATGTGTTTCTTTATTCTCTCATCTGAGGGCATCTGGGGTTGGGGTAGGGTAAGTGGGTGAAAGCAGTCCTCACTGAAACACCTTCTCTCAGCTGCCACGGTCCATGTGCAGTGGGCACCTGTGGATGTGGGCCATGGTACTTACCACTAGAAGCCACCGGGACTGTGCCATTGGCAGTACAAGGGACACCGGGTGACAGAGAGCCTGGAGGGGCTCAGAGGACCAGCACACACCAGGTGTGCCTAAAAGCCTATTTTCAAACTTGCTGACTAGAAACTCCGAGGGGATGGATCTCTTTCAGCTACAAGCGAGTGCTGTGGGTTTCATTATGTACGGTGGCATCGAACTAAGGGCCAGCGCAAATCCACTCCGTGGGATTCACATTGCCCAGCACCGCTATTCAGCCTCCCTCGTCAGCACACCAGGCTTAATTGGCATTTCATCCACATTGTGTCTGAGAAAGGGATGAGGTGCAATTATGGTGGGGGGGCACTCCCTGGCTCCGCTTAATTCCTGTCTTTCATTCTGTCAGAATGAGCGCAGATGTTCCATTGGGGGACAGGAGGATGAGTGGCTTTCACAGGCACTTTGTTACTTTAAAACTTTATTTAAGATAGAAAAGTGATTTAAGTGAAATTTACACACAGTGTTTTCTCCCTTTGTTTTACTTGCCACAGGGCGTTCACTTTCAAAGGCTGGTTCCGCTTAATTTGATTTTTCATTTTCAAATGAACATCTGTGTTTAGGTCTAAAAAGCTCTTTGTTTAAACATACAGAGCAAGAGAGGGTCTGAACAAAGGCTCTTCTGTAAACACTTGCTTACCAGGAAGGCTTGCTCTGGAGGCCCCACTCACAGGGCGGGGACCTGTGCCTCAGCTCACCAGACAAGCCTGATTCACACATAGGGACCGAAGCTTCAGAAGCCTGTACCCTGGCTTTCTCTGGTACAAGGGAGAACTTTGTCTCTTTGCAGGTTGGTAACAAACCAGTCCTGGCCGGGTAACTGCTCAGCCTAGCATCTCCTACACTGGGAGGAAGAGCCACCAGAAGTGGATCCCTTTGGTGTCCAGGAATCCCACCGATCCCATTTCTATGCCTCCTTCCAATGGCATCTGTCTCTGAGCAGCTCCTGGGAGATGCCAGCCACCACCAGGAAGGTGCCCTGAGACACCCAGCTACTCCAGATACATTTCCAGGTCCACTGAACCATACACCACAGGGCGATGCTTCTCTTCACTCCTTTTTCAGTGCTGGGAATTGAACATAGGGCCTTTCCGTTTCTAGGCAGGAGCTCTACCACTGAGCCACACCCCAGCCCCTCACTAGGGATTCTAGGCAGGTGCTCTACCACTGAGCCACACCCCAGCCCCTCACTAGGGATTCTAGGCAGGAGCTCTACCACTGAGCCACACCCCAGCC
>PVHP010029256.1:0-22505 GCA_004024765.1 Zapus hudsonius
CAAGGTCAATCACATGGTCAAGTATGAAGTCAGAGTTATGGGGAAGCATAAGCTTCCTGCAGATAGTGAGACAGAGTTGAGTCTATAGGAAGGTGCAGAAGGGAACAAGGTCAAGGAAGTTGCCCAGGAGCAGATAATGAAGGATCTTGGGTTTTGTACCCAGCACTTGGAGTTTTATCTTCTAGGCAGGGTGCAGCTACTGAAAGGGTTTGACTATATTCTCAAAACACACACGCATCCATAAGAGCAGTGTGGAGAGAAGTTTGGAATGGATGAGAATAAAGGCAAGAGATGGCAAGGGCCTGTGCACACACAGCAGCCTTGAATCTGTCTCACTGTCTTTCATTTGGCTTGAAATTCCACAACTGTGGGGGCTTGGCTGATGACTCAGTCAGTAGCTTGCTGCTCTAACATGAGGACCTGAGTTCAGATCCTCAGCAGCCATGTAAAACTCGGCTCCCAGTATTGACCTCTGGCTTCCATATGCAAGCACAAACACATGCATGCACACTGCACACAGACACATACACATTTCCACAACTAAAGAATTCTTCATTTGAGGCCTCTTACCATGCACACACTCTCTCATCTTGAAATCCTAGTGGTTCTTAAACTTGAGTTTTTAATCAAAATCATCTGGAAGGCTTGAGGAACCACAGATTGCTGTCCCCAGCCCCACCCCCATGCTGAGTTTCTGAACCCGGCAGCCTGGAGTGGAGTCTGAGGATAAGCTTTTCTGCCCAGTGCTCTGGGGATGCTGACGGTGCCTATCCAGAGGCCTTACTTCAAAAACCACTAAATGAAAGGGGGAGGGGAATTAAGATGTGGTTGAGGGAAAGACCTGAAAGGGAAGGGCCCATAGAATAAGATAGGTTGAAATGTTCTAGAATTCTTCAGCAATTTTGCCGGAGGCTGGCTCATGCTGTGAGCAGCTGAGCCAGTAAAAGTCACCAAGTCTCCAGATTTTATTCATTTATTACTTGATTTTTTTAAAAATAGGGTCTTATTTATCACAGACTGACTTAGCTCAGGATAACCTTGAACTTCTGAGCCCTCCCCCTGACTGCGCCTCCAGCTCGAAAGTGTTAGGATTATAGGTATAGTAAACCACACCTGGTTTATGTCATGCTGGGGACTGAACCAGAGACTTATGCATGCTAGGTGAGCACTCCACCAGCTGAGTTACATCCCCATTTCACTTGGTTGGATTTTTGACACAGGGCCTTGGCTGGCCTGGTACTCACTCTGTAGCCCAATCTTGCCTTGAATTCTCAGCAATTCTCCTGCCCCTACCTCTGGAGTGATGGGATTACACTTGTGTAACCCCTTGCCCAGGCCTTGGAGGTTTATATTAAGTGGCAGATGTAATTCTCAGAGTAAGGAAATAGACAAGTAAATCCCATCCAAGGGCAGCTTTGTCTTTTTCCATTGTAATTCTGCCCAGCTTCCCCATCCTGCCATTGAGCACACACCCTTTTGTCCAGTTCCAAACTTCTCAGGCTGGCCTGGACACATAATCCAATTCTGGATCCTCACACTCTTTGTCATTCCAGTCTAATGTCTTCTGGAACTGAGCTTGCTCATTGGGTGGACTCTTGGCTGAATCTTAGTATAGTCAGACCAAGAAATTGCTCATCTCATTTGAGGTCACCTTCATGAATAACATCTGTCCCATGTGTTCATTGCAGATTGCAGTTCATCTCCCCCCACCTACAAGATAAATACCCCCCTGAGAAGCCAAGGTAAACCAGCCCAAGACCAGTTGCCTTGTTCTAATAGGTGGAGCAAGTCACAACAATTCCCTCAGCTCTGACTCACTACTCTTGCAAGGACGGAGCATTTGAAAAATGGTTGCTGAGGAGAAAACATGTTGGGTTGTACATAACAGAGGAAATAAACATGGAAGAGTTTCTTTTTTCTGTGCTTCTCACTATTGTGGGCATGTCAAAAGTGTGAACTCTACCAAGGATCCTATAATCAGTGTGTGCCCACCTAACACACTGCATTTGAGTGCGTGAAACACTTCTAGAATCCAAGGTTTGATTGCTATAGAAACTGTACATGGTGGACCAAAGTTAAAACATAAAGTGAGAGACATTTGCAAAGTCCCTTGTCCTAACTGAGAATCAACAGATGGCTCACACTCTGCAAGTGAGTTTTTGAGTATCTCCAAGGATTGTGGCTACCCCCAGTGGTAGGTTAGAAAGTTTGGGACCATAACTTTTGTCCAGGTAATTCTGAAAAGCAAGCTCTTTGTTCTCTTCTCAGATGCTTGGCCTCCAAATTGCCTTTCCTTGGTCAGCTTTACAAGGAACTAGAACAGTTCCTTCAAGCTCAGATTTCCAGGAAACTCAGTCCAAAGTTTTACACGATGAAGCTTTAAATAAAATATTAGAGACTTGAGAGTGAGTGCCACAAGAGAAGCTAGGCAGGAAGGCTTAGAATGCTGAGCATATTCTTTGGAAACCGTTACTATCCCCTTGGATAACACTTTTCCAGCAATTCTATACTTAAGAAATACACCAAATCACTAGATAAATAGTGTCCTCTCCTTATGCAAATATCTTGAATGCATGTACATCTCTAGCAAAAATTTTAGGAGGTAAATTTACAATGTTACATAGGTCTTTCTGAAATGTCAGGGCTAAGATTTAAAAGGGGACAAATTCTATATTTAGACAGAATAATAACAGATGACAGAAGGGCAGAATTGAAAAATCAAGGTACTTTAAAATTGTTTCATCCATCATATAAGCACCAGCTGCCCCATGCTAACCTGGACTTGTCACCTCTGGTGGCTTCACCGAACAGCAAATGGTCAGTGTCCCTGTGATGTTTGGTCTTATGAGAGCTGTGAGGGTGCTTTACAGGTTTCTATATTCCAGGGAGGGTGGGTCACGTGAACGACATTGGCAGTCTGCTGGGAACAAAGCCGAGAAAGAAATTATGAGAAATTCAGAGAAGTATAATATTCAGTCTTCTGCTACTTCCTCTATTCTAAGAGAGAAATGACATATTGTTTATACAAAATCAATACTAGTTTGCAGTTAGACCAAAAGTAGGCAACCAATAAGGGTATCGAGGGCTGGGAATGTTCTCTGAAGGGGCAGTGCTGTGGGCTAGATGTAGAAGTAGAATTTCATGAAATGGTGCTGATTTAAAAAAATATTATATATTTTTTGTGTATGTATGTATGTTTGTGTGCATATGTGCTTGCCAGGGTGTCTTGTCAATGCAAATGAGCTCCAGATGCATGTGCCATTTTTGCATCTGGTTTTATGTGGGTGCTGGGGAATTGAACCAGGGCTGGCAGGCTTTGCAAACAAGTGCCTTTCATTGCTGAGCCAATTTCCCAGCTCTGGAAGCACTGATTTGTAGGAAATGAATCTTAGTGAATTGTGACTCTATTGATGACAGTCCTCTTTCAGGCTTGCTGACAAGACTGGATCTGGACAGAGTGTCAAATAGAAAAGAGAAGGGCAGTTGGAGCTAGATGACTCCCAGTTTTCCTGTCTCTGTGGCCTTCTGCCCATCTAATGCAAATGTTCTTGCAAATGCCAGGTTTCATAGTCTCCTAACAATGAAGATGGTTCATTAGTAGTTGAGTGATCCTGAATTCTGACACGACCTTCCTGACACGTTCATTTGATTAATAGGAAAGCACTTGGGAGCTAAGGATGTCAAACCTCTTTATAAATAAAATCTATTGTTACTGTAAATCATGTCATGTGGCAGGTTATCAGTCTCTCTCCACTTCTAAAAATCACCTGAAAGGTCAAGCAGTGGGTTCACAATGAGGCAGGAATCCCAATGGCACTTCTGTGTTAACTGTCCCCACCTGCCCTGACATTAGCTGTGTCTAGCTGAAGGGATTTCACAGAGCTCTGCAAGGATGGTGGCACTAAGAACTTGGGTTCCTGCCACCAAGTTCAGATTTCTGTAGCCAGCATCACACACCATGGAGGTCTTCAAATGTAACCCCAAAGTCTCCTCATCAATTTTAAGTTGAAACTGAGATAATTACACCTTTCTCTTTTAAGCTTAACTTTGGATTTCATGGGAAGAAGTTACCATCGTGATGCCTTGAGTCTGTGCAAACAGATCCTCTCAATGACATGGCATTAGGTATTTTAATACTACTTGTAATGAGGATTACATGAGTTATTTAACTCAGAGTTGTAAAGCCCTTTGAAACGAATGTCTGAGAGATAGGAAGGGTGAATTAAATAGTACATAAAAATAAAACGAACGATGACCATCACTGTGTGCAGGCTGGAGTGCCGTGATAGGTACAGCTCTCCTGAGTGCATCAGTAAAGGTCTCATGATGAGTCGTGGGCACATGAGATCTCACTAAGTGTGGAGGAGAGCTAGCCACTACAGAATCGAATAAGGCATGCATGAGAGGAACAGCGTAAGAGGTAAGAGGATGGATGACTTGGTCAGGGCTATCAGGAAGAATGCTGTTGTCTCCTTGGATGGGGAGGCTTCCTAGAGCTGCTGTAGTTTTGAAGAGGGAAACTCATCAGTCAGTTTTGGATATGTGGAGTTTGACGGCCTTATTAGACATTGCCATGAAAATGGGTATCAGGTGCAGTGAGATGAGAATTCAAGGTTGGAAGCCTGTTTATGCAGATCCACACTTGTAGATAAGACCTAACATGGAGGGACAGAATAGTTAAGGAGGGTCACATCAGTTTTAGCCTTTGGAAGACTGAAACTGGTTTGGGTTTCCTTATTTGCTCTTGCCTTTTTCCATGTAAGGTGAAGTGTGGGCTGGCCTTTTCTTTGGGTAGTTTGTATCATTTGAGCTGTATAATGCTGAGCTGATCCTTGGACTTTAAATGCAATAGACAAGGGTCAGCTACCATTTGATCTCTTAGGAAATCTGTGCCTTGGGTGAAGTCACTTGGTGTCTGCAGCTCAGTCTCCTTCTTGGTGAGCTGCTACTGAAAACCATACCCAATAGGTTGGAGGGCTCTGGAAGTGTGGCATCCACACTGTGAAGCTGTCACTATAAATTCTCACTGTCTGTGCCAACACAGTAGAGGGAGGAAATGACAGTTCACATATTTTTAAAGTCCTTTGACTTTTCCCTGAACCACATTTTAACTCCCACTGGTTACTACTGTCCTTCTTTATTTTTTAAATTAAAACTTAAAGAGGGAGATCAGAGAGAGAGAGAGAGAGAGAGAGAGAGAGAGAGAGAGAGAGAGAGAGAACAAGACATCCCCCACACCTGTCAGTTACTTACATTTCTCTGTAATTGAAACACTATATCCAAAGGTCAAGTCTGGCTTGTGTGTGCATGTTTGTGCATGTGTGTGCATGTGTGTGTATTGCAGTTGTTACATGAGCCACAGAGTCACATTTGTTCAGAGAGCTGGAAGCTGAAACACAGAAAGGAAAGAATAATCAAAACCTGTCTTGCAATGCCTGCATTCACTATTACACATACTAACTTCATGCTCTGCCACTTTGAGCCCAGAAGAGAGATGCTGTCTTCTTACACTAGCTGACCTTCCCTTCAGCGGTAAATTCAAGTGCTTGGGTTTGTTGAAACCACTTTATTTTATTCTGTAAACAGTATTATTCGGGACTGAGGATGTAGCTCAGTTGGTAGAGTGCTTGCCTAGCATGCATGAAGCCCTGGGCTTGGTCCCCAGCATGACACAAAATTGGGTGTGGTGGCATATGCTTGTAATCCCAGCACTTGGAAGGAGGAGGCTGGAGTTCAAAGGAGGCAAAAGTTCAAGGTCATCCTTTACTTAATGAGTTGAAGCTAGACTGAGCTACATGAGACTCTATCTAAAAAAATTATTATTCTAGTATTTATTTTAGTTTAGTTTATTTGAGTGAGAGATGGAGGGAGAGAGAATGGGTGAGCCACTGCAAAAGAATGCCAGATACATGCATCACCTTGTGCATCTGGCTTTATGTGGGTACTAGGGAATTGATCTCAGGTCTTTCTGCTCTACAAGCAAGCACCTTAACCACTGAGCAATCTTCCAGCCCTATTCTAGTATTTTTTTAAGGTCTTGTCTCCACATTTGCTAATTGGCATGTCTTCTGTGTTTGCATTAATGGTGTGTGTGCTTTGAATTCGTGGTTTTCTTTTTTTGTTGTTGTTTTTAAATATTTTATTTATTCATTTTCAAGCAGGGAGATAGAGAGAGACAGACAGACAGACAGACAGACAGACACCAGGGCCACCACCTTTGTGGGTCTGGCTTATGTGGGTCCTGGGGAATTGAATCTGGGGCCTTCGGCACTAGAGGCAAATGCCTTAACCGCCGAGCCATCTCTCCAGCCCTGAATTTGTGGTTTTCTGTTTGGCAAGAGTTCTTGTCAATGTTTACTAGACGATACTACTGTTAGTGGTGGTCGGACCAACTCCATACCATGGTTTGGTTTGTTTCTAAGTTGCTACTGGACTTTTTGAGAAACCTTTCCAGATCGATGTGGGTGATGTGAGGACTGCAAGAAGACATTTGAAACATCAAAATAGAAAAAAAAAATAGGGGGCTGGAGAGATGGCTCAGCGGTTAAGGCACTTGCCTCCAGTGCCTAAGGCCCCGGGTTCAATTCCCCAGGACCCACATAAGCCAGACCCACAAGGTGGTGGCTCTGGTGTTCTCTCTCTCTCTCTCTCTCTCTCTCTCTCTCTCTCTCTCTGTCTCTCTTTCTGTATCTCTCTGCTTGAAAATCAATAAATAAAATATTTTTAAAAAAGAAAAAATAGGAAAGACTTTCAAGGGATGGATTTTTTTTTTCTTTCTGGTCTTCCAGGATGAGGAAGTAAAGAGAATAAACATGAATGGTGGGAAATTTCCATCACCTTGGAAAAAACAATGGAATATATAATTCTTAGCGATTAAGATGCTAGCTCAGGGAATCACAAGGTCAAAGGATCCTGTCCCATTTGTCTGTGCTGACAGCCTGTCCTGACCCTTTAAACAATAGCTGTGTCCCTGGGAAGTTGAAAATGCATGCAGACAGAATTTTTATAAATCACCTTAATTACATTTCCCAGATTTTCTTTAGTGAGAGTGTATTCTTTTTATAATAAATGTATAAACAGAAATTTAAAGAATAACTGTCAAAGGAGGAAATAACTAGAAGTGTGGGAATGGGTGTGTCATGACCTTTGAAGGTACTGAGTTATAATGTGAGAATTGTCTTGTCCTGTGAGTTGGGACACTTCTAACACATCTGTTCTGCAGGTTTACAATTTCCAAACAGGGTGGGAAGTGAAGAGTGTGGCTCACATATCAAAACCCAAGCTCTGCTCCATCAAAGCCCAGCCAGCCCTCTGTCAACACATCTTTATTCTGTTCTTAATGTGCCAAGCCCACCCGGGGTGTCCTGAGTTCATGCAGTCTATTCTAGAAGTTGGAAACACCCACAGGCCCCTGCCTTTAGTCAGCATGCAGTGGGCTTGAGATTGTCTCGCGTGAGAGCAGTCTGGCACACGAGGAGAAGGTTGTAATCAGCTGGGGCCCCTGAGCAGCTGCAGCCATGAGTTTGATTGGGTTTGGTTGTCCTGTGTGGGTGGTTGGGGGAGGAGGGTGAGGGTAGATTGTCAAAAAAGGGAAGCAGATCCCTCTCTGAGATACTGAAAACGGAAATAAGGAATTGTCAATCCAGGGTCAGTGCTAGCCACAGTGTCTGGCCTCCCACTGCCCCTTGCAACTTGAAGTAGAGATGGTTCTGGGGGGAGCATTTAAAAAGGGGTCCAGAGACCCGGAGGAGATTTCTGGAGAAGACTTTGGACAGGCTGTCTGTGAAGCCTTGAACCACTAATGATGGTGCATGTATGTGTGTTTATACTTTAAGAAATTGAAGGAGCTTTGACTTTTGAGAAAAGCATTAGAGCCAATTCCAGAGGAGGTTCTAAGCCCGAGTTGTGTATCTTAGTGTGTGTATGACCCACCACGGAGCCCCTTCCTGACAAACAGTGCACACATGTGAAACCCTCAGTGCACCAGAGAAGCCCATACAGTAGACAGGTAAAGGAGGGCTGGTGGCAGTGGCTGCTGCTGCTTCTTTCTTTTCTTCTTTTGCATTTTTGCTTTTTATGACAACCTCCATATATATATATACATACATATATACACACATATATATATATATATATAAAGTGCCACGATCATAATTCCTTCCTATCACCCTCTTTTTCCCCCCTCCCATCCTCCCTCCACTGAATCCATACTTCATTCCAACCAGTGTCTCTTCTCTATTTTTAAAAATAATTTTATTAATTTATGAGAGAGAGAGAGAGAGAGAGAGAGAATGAATATGGGTGCACTAGAGCCTCTTGCCACTGCAAACAAACGCCAGATGCATGGTGTATTTTGTGCACCTGGCTTTATGTGGGTACTGGGGAATTGTACATGGGTTGTCAGACTTTACAGGCAAGGGCCTTATCCTCTGAATCATCTCTCCAGGGATGGCTTCTTTTTTGTTTTTTTGGAGGTAGGGTCTCACTGGAAAGCTGGAAACCCCAACATCCCTGCAGCTCTGCTCTCAGCCTCCTCCTCGCCCTCTCTTGTGCTCGAGCCCGTACGTAGCTCCTTTGTCTCTGTCACCTAAGGACTATACTAGTTGGAGTGAACACACACATCTTCTCTGTGTGGGTTTCCTCTAGGTTCTGAGAGAAGCAGGCTGATGTTCCTTGCAGTAGGGAGCTGAATTGGACCCACGTTGCCAACTCCCAGTGACTACTTATCCTATACCCAATCTATAACTGCTCACCTTCTCTTTGCCCCAACCTTAGTTCTTGTTTCTTCTGATAGTCTCTGTCTCCAAATCCAACCCTGCTTCTTGTCACCTTTAACGCTTATCTGTCTTTTTCTAGCCCTAGAGACACCTGGAGACACTTTAGTGGTTATCATAGAGACCCATGAAACCCACTGGGTCTAACCTTGAACTCCCCACTACCCCTCAGCCTTTCCTTCTCCTGAAGTCCTTGTCTTGGAACACTGCTAGCTTGATCTAGTCACCCAAGGGTCATTTCTATCTATCTGACACATAATGACTTCTTCACTCTAAATGCACACCAGAGACTTGAACCCCAAGTCTTGATGATCTCACACCCTAAAACTTTCTTCTGCTCCATCTTACATCCATATCACCAAAATTGTAGCCTATCTCCCCACCTTTCAGTCCCTCTTCTTCATTGCTTCCAAAATGATCTCTTTAAAATACAAATTGAATTCTGCTATTTTCCTCATTTAACTGTTTAATTGGTCTCTGTTGCCTTTCTTACAAAACCTTCAAGGCCCTGTTAGACCTTACTCCTTTGGTCTTTCTAGCTTCTTCCTGCTGTCCTGCTGGCTCCTTCATTTATTTCATACTGAAGTACCTTTAGCTTAGAGCATAGTGTGTTTCATTCACTAGGCATTGTATGAGCACTTTACCTTCTAAGGCAGCCGTTTTGAGAGGACACGATCAAAAACAAAACAAAACAAAACAAAACAAAAAAAACTATTACACTGCACATTTCCAAACCATATAAAAATGTCCTCAAGTGTCTGTGCTTCCCCTATCCCTGCTCCTCTCAGAGCCTTCGTGAACACCAAACTCATTTCTGAGCCTCAACTGTCCCTCATGCCATGTCTTAATGATATCTTTAGATTCTGCCTAATTGGGGTCAGTAATGAGTGATATTCAAGTATGGGTTAGGCAAGGGTGAGGTCCAGAGATGTATATAAGAATCGGGGGTGTCTGTTATGTGCACTCTTGGGTAGCAAATGGTTTGCATGTTACCATGGCTGGTTAGGCATGGGTGAGTACAGTGTTCTCCTCTCTTTAATTAATGACATTGTATGGTGGTTCCATACTGCCAACGTAGGACATCCTTTCTTTCACCAGTGCCCCGGCAGCTTTTCTCTACCTTTCAGCCCTTTGGCCAGATGTTCCTTCTCCCAGTTATTTGCTGATCCCAGCTGGAGATGGCTGTCATTCCTCTTGTGGCACTGTTGGGTTCTCCTGGGGTGGCTCTGATGACACTGTATGGTGACTGCTTATTTGTCTGTCTGTCTGTCTGTCTGTCTCTGCTGCAGGGGCTACCTCTCTCTGTTGAGCACTGGTACATTATGTTGAGCACCAGGGGATGTCCAGTGGATGTTTGTTAGCATGAAGAGGTGCAGACATGAATGGTGTTCTGCGATGTGTGATGAATTCAGGGTTTAAATCTTAGCTGCTACACACCTACTGCTAGGCCCATCCAAGTCTCTGTTTTCTTGGCTAGAAAATAAGCATTAGTAATTACCCTTATATCACAGAGTTCATGTAATGAGTAGAAAATATAATGTGCATAAAGACATGAGTACTTAAAAATTATAGGTATAGTTAGTGTCCTCTTTTTGAAGTACAGTCTGCAAGTCATAGTATTAATATTTGCACCAATACAATATAACTTTGAGGTGAGTTTTATAGTCTTTAGAAACTTTATTGGGATTTCAAGAGGTATTTTCTTGGTCTGGAATTTTTTTTTCTAGGAAAAGAAAATCATAGGCCAAATTTAATCTTGCTAAAATGGGTAGGAAGGACTTATAAAAAACAATATTGACTTACTAGGCATTTTAAGTCTATTTTCCATGGTTTGGGTATCTTTGCAAACAGGTATATATAAATCTCAGATCAATACATGTGTGGAAATAACAGCAGAAAGGTTTTTAAGTTCTGCTGTGACTGAAAAGATTCCAGGAAATATCAGGCAAATTCCAGTTTGTCTTGTCAGGTAAATAAACAGGTGTTTCTTTACTTTAAACTGTAATCATTGTTCATTATTAACTCCTTGCAATAATCGAGTTTCCAGCTCAGCTCTTTGATTTCATTCCATCATTCCTGCTTCTTTCCTTTGGTGTGACCAGCACCAAGACTTGAGGGTATGGCCTGGAAGGGACACCTCCATTCCTCAGAGAGTGAACTCTCTAGCCGTCCTCTCAGGAGTCACTAGTTACCATCCAGCCCCATTATGTCTCTCTGCAGCACTCACTAGATAATTCTCTCTTCTTCTGGAAAATTCTCTCTTGCCTCCATGACCTCTTGGATGACTCTGTTTTTTCTCAAATTTCTCTAATCATCTGGCTCTGTCATTCCAACTAACCCTTGTCCTTTCCAAGTCTCCGTCCTATGAGTAGGAATGCTACAAGAGTCAGCCAGCTTCTGCTATTTCTTTACTTCCTGTAATGATAACCTGTTAGTTCTCTTGACCTCGTGGATCATCTTTCCTGGATGGCTCTGAAATCTTGCTGCCCCTACCTTTCCTACATTTTTTGTGATCACCTTTTTTTTTTTACAGTCCTCGAATCTCAGCATACCCCAGATGAAACTCATTCTCTACCCCCACTTCCTGTACTGGGTCACTCTGTACTGGGTCACTCCTGATTTCCTTATGGTATGTTCTGGAGCCTTCTCTGCCCTGAATTCAGCTTCGTGGCATTACCAGTTTCCTAATCACCAATATTAATTGTTATTTCCCATTAGTGTTCCCTCCATTCTGCTGAGTGAAGAATAACCCAGGGATTCCTTGTGGCTACAGGCATTTCTCTCCTTTCCCCTTCCTGCCCAGTCACGGTTTCTCATGAACATTGAGCATGTCACTGCTATTTCTAACATGTGGTTGAGGTGTGTGTGGGGGGGTGCTGTGCAGGGCCACCTGGCTGTACGTCTCCAGGCAGCATTCAGATAAGGGGGCATGGTCCAAGTTGCATCATGTGTATGGTGCCACCCAGGGTGATGCAACAAAGGACAATGTTGGGCATGTCATCTGTGAGGTTGAAGGCCGATGGCATGGTGAGACCTGAGGGAGTTGGCATCCCATGCTAGGAGGAAGTTTTCTTTCTACAAAAGAAGGGAGGATGGGAAAACGGTCTTTCTCCTTGTGCTGTACCTGAGGGAATAAAGTTGTGTGTTTTTCTAGACAAGCTGCATTGAACTAATATCATCATAGACCAGATGAACTTGAGTTCTATGGCCTATCTCTCTGCTTACCTCCAGTCCTAGTTGCAGGGTCTGTGTTCTTACGGCAGACTGATAAATTAGGACAACGCCACACTCTTGAACCACTACTACACTTCTTTGGGTATAATTTGCATGTGGCTTGGAGGTCTGTGATACCCCTACTCACACTGCTGCTCCTGTTACCCGAATGGGTGACTGTGGAAGGCTGCGCTGCTGCCTGTGACAGCCCCATGCTGCAGATTGTCCCCTCAGCTGTCCAGGTTGTGTAATGCACACTTCAAAAGTGACCATGCAGATGCGGGGGGAGGGTACATGGGAGTTGTCCAGTGTGGTGACCATGAGGCAGGGTGAAAAGGAAAAGGGACATGAGAAGAGAAAGAAGCCCTTCACCCTGGGATCTAATTTGCCTTTTTACTGAGAGTCAAGATACTTCAACACAACTGATCAAGCCAACATTGTATACAGAGATGATGTGTGTTCCTAACATCTCAAACAAGGGTACCAAAACAGTAAATGAACTATGATTACTGAGGGCCAGAATGCTTGCAGCCTTGAGTTTTACCATATTAGCATTCCTCCCTCATCCCTAAATCTAAACAGTACATTTCATAAAGCCACCTTACAATTTCATTTATAAGAGGAAATTCTTGAAGATAAGAAAAATAAGGCAGGCAGCTCATACATTTTACTCATACTTAGCTTTTGAACTTTACTTAAATTTTAAGCTTTGCTGAATCTTGAAGCCTTGTTGCAGGGCCGGCTCTCTCATGGTGACTGTGCCCATGTCTCGTGTACTGTCTTTCCCTCCATTGCTAAGTACTTAATAACTCACTATCTTTGCTTCACTCTGGCCCATCCTGAAATACTTTCTGTGGGGAAGCTAAGGACCCAGCTTCGCCTGAGTGGAGCTCCTTGAGGGGAACTTCTGGTGTGTGTCTTCTGCTGTGTCACCCTGCCCCCACAGCTCTGCCATCCTGCCCTTCCAGCCCTCATTTCCAGGCTGTGCATCGCTCTGGCCGTCTGTTTCCTGTGTCAGGCTGAAGCTCACACCACCACTTTCTTTTCCCCTCAAAGTTTTAAGGTTTCCCTGTCCTTCCACTTTCACTTCCCAAAGGCCATCACCACAGAAATGAGATCATCTAGCTCTCACTGTCCCTCTTTACCAAGCCAACACTGGCTCTTCCTCAGCTAGGAGAAACAGCAATGGTGCTTGGTCCCATCAGTCTGTCAAAGGGTTTTATGTACAGCATCTATTTCTACCTGGCAGGAATCTCTTGAGGGCAACACTAGCAGATAAAACTCAGGAATAGAGAATTTAGGAGACAGCCCCTGGCTGGCTTCCTGAAGGTCCCGAGCCTGAATCAGCATGCTAGCATCCTCCCAAGACTTAGGACTCCCCTCACCCATGACCTGTGGTCATCCTTCATTCCCTACACCATCCTTCAAGCTCTGGGGCTCTCAGAGGTTCTGCAGTGTGCTTATGATTCTCTGAGATGCAGTGTATTACAATAAAGTTCCATTAAATAAATTATGTACAATAAAGATACATTAGAAAAAAATTCTTTTTATTTAATTCCATTTTGCCAAATTAAAGCCCTTAATGTATATGCATATGCATAGAACTCAGAGTGTTATATAATTTTGTTAGACATACAGTAAGTATAGCAGTTTCAGAAGATAGTCACTATACCTTCTCTATAGAGTAGTGTGCATTGGGACATCAATTTAAGGAAGAGAATCTTTCTGGATCTTTTCACTGTAATATTTCCAACCCTTCATGGTATAAAGCCATTGGATAGTTAGTTTTTCTGGATTCTACATCATCCTTTTTTATCATTGAAATGCAAAACAGTGTCTGAGCTTGGCATATTCAAAGGTTTTTAATCCTTGATGATGGAATGGTTAAATCCATGAATTGTCTATGAAGAACCTCTTAAGTCAGAAAGATTTTGGTTGAAATCCCAGCACTACTACAATTTACGACACTCTGAACTTGAGTGAGTTACCTAATCACTCCAGTTCTGTTATCTTTCAAACAGTGATACCATGAATAACAGCATCTACCTCAGAGGTGGGTGAGAGGAGCTTAGGCAAGACGGTACCTCACCTGTGGTATGTCAGCAGTGAGTCTGCCCGGTCCAGGGTGGGTTTGGTGGGAGACAGGCCATCAGCCTTGCTGTAAGCAAGGCTCCCCTTCCCTGAGCCTCTGCTCCTGACAACCGCAGTGGTAGAGAAGGACTCACGGCCCCAGGCTGTCTCCAGTGCACCTGAGCTTTCCTCTGGGGCAAAGCCCCTTTCCACATTCAGACACATGAGAGACACATGTTCAGAGCTTGCTTTTTATAAAGTGCCAGAGATTGCCAGACATCCTCCCCACCTGAACTCACTTTATGAGTATTCAGAATTTTGAGATTGCCTGTGGTTTCAAGAGGTCCCCGCTCTTGTTCTTAACTTGCCTGGCACCTGCCCCTCTCCTAATGGCAGTTGTCACCGAGGTTATCTGCTCCTGTACTCATGAATTCTTTGGCAGGACTTTCATGTTTCTTAGCTCTGGAATTCAAGGCATCTCTTTGAGAAAAGCTGCATTTTAAACTCGTCTCCTAGGAGCTGGATACAGAGGAGTCATGGCTCTTTGGCTCCTGCAAACCCATGTGTTAAAGAGCAGGCCACAGCTTCCTGAAACGATGGTGTCCTCATCTTTTCTGGTGATTTGGAGTCATAGGATCCTAGAACTTGGGTAAAGCTCCACAGTGCTATATCTGAAGTGCCCTGGGCATGTCAAGCATGGGCCAGTTCTTCTTGTTTTTTTTTTTTAAATATTTAATTTATTTATTTATTTGAGAGAGAGAGAGAGAGAGAGAGAGAGAGGCAGACAGAAAGAGACAGAGAGAATGGGCACAACAGGGCCTTCAGCCACTGCAAATGAACTCCAGACACATGCACCCTCTTGTGCATCTGGCTTTACATGGGCACTGGGGAATCGAATTTAGGTCCTTCTGCATTGCAGGCAAACGCCTTAACCGTTAAGCCATCTCTTCAGCCTGTGTTCTCCTTGTTTGCCACAGCCTATCCCTAGATAGCCTGATCCATTGCATTAATGGTGATTTCCCAATGTGATTCTCCAGCCCTAAGCTCTAATCTCTCATGTCCAAGGGCCCAGTAAGTAGACTTTGCTCTTGGGTGTCTAATAAGCACTTCAGATGTATCATGTTTAAATGCTAAACTGGGGGGGGTGAGATTGCTCAGTGGTTAAGGCACTTGCCTGCAAAGCCTAATGACCTGAGCTTAAGGCCTGATGCACAAAGTGGTGCATGTATCTGGAGTTCGTTTGTAGCAGCTGGTGACCCTGGCTTGCTCACTTTCTCTCTCTCTCTCTCTCTCTCTCTCTCTCTTTCTCTTTCTGCCTTTCTTCTCTCTCTGCTTAAAAATAAATAAAAATACTTTAAAAAATTAAATGCTTAACTGGGTGTAGCATTTGGAGGGCTGAGGCAGGATTGGGAGTTCCAGATCAGACTGGGCTTGATAGAGAGACTCTATCTAAAAAGGTAGATAGGAGAGGGGGAGAGAAGGAAGGAAGGTGGGAAAGGTAAGATGCTAATTGGTCTCTTGATCAATATGGGGAATGGACCTACGGTTGTTCCTTAACTTTAGCACTAAAAATGCTAGTTTTGCCTCATGTTACTGGGGAAAAAAAAAAGCAAGATAATTTTCCATGAGCTAAATAAGCAAGTGAGAAAAAAAGGAATCTCTTCATGGCAGGGAAAGCATAGCAGGAGCAGGAAACTGGCTTACATTGTCACATATTTGCAGCAGGAGGAAGCAGCCAGATTGAGCTCCCTCCGAATACCTAGGGGACTGGACTAATAAACCTCAAAGTCTGCCCTCAGTGACACACCTCCTCCAGCAAGGCTCCACCTCCCAAAGGCTCCACCATCTGGAGATCAATTATGAGATTTAATCACAAACACATAAGGCTATGGGAGACATTTTACAATCACACCACCGTAGTACCTTAACTTTGATAGCATACAGTAATAATTTTGCAGGCGTCTAGGAAAGCCTTAGTATTATGCAAAGAAAATACAGTCACTAAGAAGGACCTAGAGGACTCCTACAGACTTCTGGACATAGTCTCATGTTGGAATACCCACAGTTATAAATTCATGTTTTTAAAATAGAGATGAAAAGAAATTATGCCCATGAACTATCTACTACCTCCATATAAGTAAAATCTTAGTATCATCATTCCAAAACTACCAAGCTGTGGTGAATTAGTCAAGATGGAGTCAAGCTGCTACTTTCTAAGAGTTTAAGGGGCTGGAAAGTGCTCTGCGAGCACTAAAGCCTGACCTCCTGTCATGTCATTCAGTGATATTGCATAGTGTTCAGGTGCCTGGGGATGCCATTCAAGGTCACTGACTCAGGAATGTGCCAGAGACCAGAGGCAATACGAACCTGTTTTTCAAGCCAAGTGTGACTTTGATCTTTGACTCTAAATGTAGTGTCATGAGTTTGTTAGACAGTTTGTTAGATAGATTGCTCATTTTGAAGAAAATGCCATAATCAGATATTTTGAAATTATATCTGAGATATATAAGTATGAAAATATATGCATGTGCATAATATGTATGTATTATGTGTAGGTGTGCACACACAGATACCTTAATGCATAAATAATGTAGATTTAGAAAATTAAACACACCTTTATGTAGGGGCCATGGCGTGTGCGTGTGAGTGTGTGTGTGTGTGTGTGTGTGTGTGTGTATGTGTGTGTGTGTGTGTGTGTGACTGAAAAAGAGAAAGAGCAGGGATTTAGTTTATAGGAATCATGGGTAGGTGTTGACTATAGTTGAAATACAGCACTTATTCCGTTTGGAATTCTGTCGATTATCTTTGATTTGAAGCTAGGTATTGGAAGAAGAGTTGTCTCTCCCTTCTTCATAATGAATAAAACATTTGAATGAAAGAATAAAAAAGTTGAGAGAGAAGCTAGAGAAATAGCTCATTGGTTAAAGGTACTTGCATGCAAAGCCTGCTGCCTGGGGATTCAGTTCTCCAGTGCCCACATAAAGGCAGATTCATAAATAGCAAATGCATCTGGAGTATGCTTGTAGTGGCAGGAGGCCCCGATGTGTCCATTTTCATCCCTTCTTTCTCCCCTACTACTCTCCCTCTCAGCTTGCAAATGAATGAACCAAAAATACAGCTGGAGACATGGCTCAGCAGTTCAAGGATCTTGTTTGCAAAGCCTGATGGCCTAGATTTGATTCTTCAGTACCCACATAAAGCCAGATGCACAAAGAGACACATGCTTCTGGAGCTTATTTGCAGTGACAGGAGGCCCTGGCATGCTCATACACACACTCTCTGTCTCTCTCTCAAATAGATAAATATACTTTTAAAAAATATTTAAAAACAGAAATGAGAAAACAAATTGAGACTTGAAGAACAATCAACCTAGGTTATTCAAGTGTATTTTTCTTTTAGAAGGATTAAGGTACCTGTTGATGAAAGTGTGTGCCGCCCATGTGTATTTGCTCTCCAGTGAACCTTGATCAGACTCTATTAATGAGAGCTCTGTGCTGCTGCAAATGGAAGGAATGTGGAGAAAGGAGAAGGAAGAGAACTAGCCAGTGTTCCACATCCTTAATCTGATTCGGGTCTTTCTCATGGGATCACAGGGCCTTCCAGGCTTGTTTACTCTAAGGACTTATGAAGCAAGCAGAGTGGTTGCTTCAGCTTCCTGGTTAAACATCTGTGGTTTCTATATATAGCTCACTGTGACAGAAATCCCTGGGCAAAAAAACCACTCAATATGATTTTGTCATACTGCACTCCATGTAGTTCTGAGTACTCAGCAGCAGCTGAGGACACCTTATGGAATATCTCACTTTGGAAGAAAACTCTAAGGACATACAGAAGAGCCATGTGGCCATATTTTTTCCCATTTGCCTTTCCTTCCTATTTTCTTTGGCCTACTAGATGATTTCCTTGACTTAGAAAAAAAAAATTAAACACACCTGGGACCTGACTTGGGGTTTAGAGTTGGCATGAGAGGCTCCTATCAGATGTTCCTCCCTTAATCCTAAACAGGTGGGTCAGCAGCATTGGCCTCAGATCCAACAAGTGCATACGAAAGTTTCCAGAGAAGCTGTCTGTCCATTGACTGCATGTGAGAAGAGGAACAGGGGGAAGATTGTTCACTAGCCAGACAAGGGTAAGGCCTGGTGTTGTATAGCATAACTAGCCCAAGAAATACACCACCATCCCAATTCAGAGACAGCTATATAAAACTCTCCTGTACTTCTCAAATATAAAAGTTCAGTAAAACTTATAATCAATTTCTAGGCTATCAGTATAAAACTGCCTTCAGTTGGATTGTCTGAACTGGTCTCCTCTTTAAAAAATTGGATAAAAGCTAGGAAAGAAGGTTTTTATGCGAGGACTACTAATTCAGGCAACAAATTGGCTCTTTAGCAGTAAATCAGTGACAACCTGTGTGATACAGCAGTTCAGGCCCAGGTCAGCAGCACAGATTCCTGTACAGAGGTAAGGGAAACTCAGGAGGTGAGCACCACCAATGATCAAAGCTCCCTTCCAGAGAGGTTTCTGGTGTCAAGGGAGTCAGCTAGACTTTAAACTCAGAATAGCAGTCCTGTTGGGTTAAGGAAACAGAGATTGGGTTCTGGAATCTGCAGGATGGTTCATATCTTGTTCTGTTTGGTGTTACTATAACAAACTACCAATGCTAGGTAATGTATAAAGGGTTTTTTGTGGGAGTTTTTTTTCTTTTGGTTTTTGGTTTATGATTCTGGTGACTGGAGCGTTCAAAAGCGTGGAGCTGGCATCCTCCTGAGGGTCCCTGGGCTGTGACTTTTATTCATTCATTCATTCACTCAACATTTACTCAGTAAATAGTCTCATTGCTAAATGTCAAACCATATTCTAATAGTTGGAGATATCATCAAGAAAATATATATATATTTCTTTTTCTTAGGAAACTCAGCCTCATTGATATGTTAGCCACATTACCAAACAGTTTCACAATAGTGTTAATTAAGTATAGGTTAAGATACTATCAGCATACAGAACATAGGGGAAATGGGACAGAGAGGATTAGTGGATACTGAGATAGATGCTGTATATCACAGTTCTTAGATGCAGGCAACAGAAACTGAGTGTGGCTGATATAAGAAGGAACAGAGTCTATGGTAGGTATTGGAGATCTCGTAGGAACAACAGGACCTAGCCAGAAGTGAACTCAGTCAGGGTGATGCGATGAGTCTCCTTAGGATGCTATACTTGGTACCGTTACCTCTGAATTGGGATCTAGCTGCTTCTGGGCTCCCACCAAATTTCTGTTGCCCTCTGGTTACTTTTACATACATTCAAAGCCCATGTACCATTTAGTACTCTTAAGATTATAACATCTAGGTGGTTTGTCTCCTGCTTGGGTGCCCCCCCATCAACTCAGGTCCACTTGGTGGAGTTTGGTTCTCATTGATTTCTGAAAAATACAAACAATCTCCAGTGGAGAGTGAGATCATTATTGGTTGAGACAAATATTGCTAGTTTGGTGAGATTTTAAAGAGTGTAGCCTTTCTGAAGACCTATGGTTAATGGGGACTTCCCCTTGAAGATCTGGCTCTTGGTTCCCATTCTAAGTTGCCTTGGATCCCCGCACCAGTCAAGGGTTCCCTGCCACTGAGCAGGTCTCATAGCCAAATAGCCAGCTGTTGATTACCTACCTAGGTTGGGTGCCACTGTTGCACAGATGGCACTTCTTGTCCTGCTTATCTGTGCCATATAGCAGTGTGTTCTGCATTCTCAGGCAATCAGTCGGTGTAGCTTGAGGATGTCTCCTGCTTTCTGGGAATATCATTGGTCTGGTTCCCCTGGCAGCTCGTTCAACACCTTCCAGCATTACACATGCTGCCCTTCTGGAAGCTGCATTCATTTCCAGATTCAGCAGGGTCTCTCAGTGTTGTGTGACAGCATTTTGTGGAGTCTTCACCAATAGGGTCTTATCTTTTGTCTGAGGTGGGTATTCAAGAGCTGTGACAAAAGCTTGTCTTATTTTAGGGACCATGTAGGTCATTTCAATCAACAGCTCATTGTGGGCAGTAACTACTTACTGGGACAGGGAGCCAAAGGTCAGAGTCATTTGTACTAGAGGTAGGCTTCCACCCCCCCCCATTTGGGCCCTTGTTACCATATGATGCCCCCAGCTACCTCGGGAACTTGTACAGAAGAGAGGATTCTATGAAGTCTATTGTGAGTTTAGATTAGTGTTTATCTTCCCCCTCTGTCCCCTCCCTCTCCACTCCCATTTCCTCCATCCCCTTTGTCTGTCTCCTGAATCACATGTCAGGTTTGCTTACTGTTCAAGCTTAACCTGATTAGGAGCCACAGATGGGGGAGAATATGTGGCATTTGTCTCTCTGTTCTTGTGTAAGTTTGCTGAGTATGATCTGTTCCAAGTCTGTCCATTTTTCTTTGAATTTCATTACATCGTTTTTCCTCACTGCTGAGTAAAATTCCATGGTGTATATGTACCACATTTTTGATATCCATTCATCCAGAGATGGGCACTTAGGTTGGTTCCAGTTCATAGCTATTATGAATTGAGCTGCTCTAAACATGGTTGTGCAGATTTCTCTGTGCTGAAATGAGGAGTCCTGAGGATAGATGCCCAGTAGAGGGATAGCTGGGTCCACTGGTAGTTCTATATCCATCCTGTTCAGAAGCCTCCACACTGCTTTCCATAGTGGTTGTACCAGTTTGCAATCCCACCAGGATGAGGGTTCCTTTTTCCTCACATCCTTGCCAGCATCTATTATTGGTATATTTTTTAATGATTGCCATTCTGACTGGAGTGAGGTAGAATCTCATTGTTGTTTTGATTTGCATTTTCCTGATGACTAATGATGTTGAACATTTTCTTAAATGAGAGTTGGCAGGAGTTTTTAAGTAGAGCAATGGCATGGCCATTTGCAGGTTTGCAGAAGGCAATGTCAGCATAATAGGTTGGATCAGAGGCTTCAGGGGTCAGGGCTAAAGGCAGAGAGACAGGCATGAGACAAGGAACTGTCAGTCTTTAGGGGTGAGAGGCTGGGTTGAGGGTTTAGCAGTGATAGTGGAGAGGACAATTCCAAGTGTTCTTCATACTTGTTCTAAATCGACCCAACCTCATTCTTACCCTCTTAAGGTAAGCAGAGCATGACTCAGTCACTGTGGGCTAGTTGTGACTTTCATGTGATCTCTTCCCGAAAGTCTCCGTCCTCCTGCCCTTCTGCTCGGAGCACTCATTTCCAGCTAAGACGCAGTTCAGCCCCTGGGATTCTCTGAGGTCCCTTATGCTACTCCTGCAGTTTTGTCAGCTAACCCATCATGGACTGTTGTTTTGCCTCTCTGCCCTTAGCTGTAACCTACTTGAAGACAGTGGTACTGCCCTGCTCTTCCTTGCATTCTGAGAATTGAGAACTGTTTGTGCCCAGTGTGGCTTGCCCAGTACCTGTTTCTGATGACAGCAGCCCCTGACTTTGTGGAACATACCAGAAGTTTGTATTGCTACAACTGATAACTGCCATCTCCAAGCTGCTGCTCCACCAGTGGGCAACCTTAATCTCCCCTGAGCATGAGTCTCAGGTGACCTTCAGCAGTTTCTCACTTCCCATGGGATCTTCTCCTTAGCTTAGCTGACAGACTGGGGTCCCTTCAGTCCTTTTCCCCCAACATTTTCCAAGGAGATATCAGCTCTCATCAGCCTGGCCCAGAGGCACACATTACTGAGGTTTTTACTCATGCTGGTCTTCTGTTCCCAGGTTACTCTTATTCTTGCTTTCTGAAAGTCCACCACCAGGACATCCTTTATATTCAAGCCGCCTGCTCAGGCCCTTGCAGTTCCAGTCCTCAGAGCTGCCCTGTCACAACAGCTCCATTGTGTGTGTCCTTCAGCAGGCCAGGATTCCAAGACTTATGTTTGCTGTCCTATCTTCATCTCCTCATCTCCCCAACTGGATGAAGACCTGCTTGAAGGGGGCCGTCTCAAAGGGTACCCAGTGCATTTCCATGGACACGGGGCTCATGAATGAGTGTTAGAAGTCTGTCTTAAAACAAATCTACTTCCATGACTCCCAACCCATCACAAATACATTTTCCATTCCCAAATTTTAGGGCGTAAGAGGTGCTGAGGAGGAGGTATCTCTGAAGTGGCAACCCAAAGACTTTCAAATTTCTGGTGTCTTTGAGTTGGGCTTGCTGCAAATTCTGAGTCATTTGTGGTGACTCCAAGCCTTACTTTATGATTCACATTCTAAAAATGGGGTGAGGTTTTTTACTGAGAAACTAATTCCAGTTGGGACTTAGCCTCACAATTATTGGGTTCCTTTGTGGGTTTTGAGCACTTCTCATAGGAAACACCTAGAATACATCTCACAGGAGTCTAGGATGAGGTAGAGAGGTCTCTGCAATAATGTTCCAACAGCCTGTCTTGGAACTATTTTGTTTTTTGAGGTAGGGTCTCACTCTAGCCCA
>PVHP010029257.1:0-22518 GCA_004024765.1 Zapus hudsonius
ATCCCAGGTTCAAATCTGCAGTACTTATGTAAAGCCAGGTAACAAAAACTGCATGCATCTGGCATTCGGTTGCAGTGGCAAGAGGCTCTGGTGTGCTCATAAAGCCCCCCTCACACATGCAAATAAATGATATATTTTTAAAATATTTATTTGCAAGCAGATGTGTGTGTGTGTGTGTGTGTGTGTGTGTGTGTGTGTGTGTGTGTGTGAGAGAGAGAGAGAGAGAGAGAGAGAGAGAGAGAGAACACAGGGGTGCCAGGGCCTTCAGCTGCTGCAAACAAACTCCAGAGGTATGTGCCACTTTGTGCAACTGGCTTTATGTGGGTACAGGGGAATTAACCCCAGAGTTGTTAGGCTTTGCAAGCAAGCATCTTGACCATTGAACCATCAGTCCATCCCCTATATAAAAAATATATTTTAAAAATTCAAGGCCTGTCCAAGCTATGTAGTAAGCTATGTAGTAAGACCCTGTCTTGAAAAAGCAAATTAAAAAAGAAAAAAGAAACATGTCACTGACCCATCTCCCAGCCCCAGTTTCTTCTTTTATAAAAAAGAATTGTGACAACCAACATTCTACAGTTCACAGAGATGTGCAGTATAGTGTCTCATTTGAATCTACCAGCATCATTAGAAAAGTAATGTACAGGGATCCAGTTCTTCAGATGAGTGAATTGGCATGGAGCTAAGATTCATTTTTTAAAAATTTATTTTACTTTTTATTTTTATTATTATTTTTTTTATAATTTATTTATTCATTTTCAAGCAGAGAGATGCAGAGAGAGAGAGCACCAGGGCCACCACCTTGTGGGTCTGGCATATGTGGGTCCTGGGGAATTGAACCCGGGGCCTTAGGCACCAGAGGCAAGTGCCTTAACCGCTGAGCCATCTCTCCAGCCCACTTTTTATTTTTTATAAGATTTGCTTTTTTAACTTTTCTTTTTCCTTTAAATTATTTGAGAGAAAGGATATGGCACACCAGGGTCTCCTACCACTGCAAACACATTCCATATGTGCACTTTATGTGTCAGGCTTTACATGGGTACTGGGAATCGAACCCAGGCCACCACCGAGCAATCTCTCCAGTGCCCCCCTTTTCCTGATATAAATTGGCATGTATCCTAGGCTGGCCTTGAACTCCTGATCCTTCTTACTCAGCCTTCCTCCCCAGTGCTAGGATTATAGGCATGTACCACTTTCCCCAGTTTCATCAGTTTTCTGTTGTATGTATGTCAAACACCTTGCTACCTTGCACATTACAAAAATAAAATCCCTTAAGGAAATCATGTGAGGATGAAACCATTCAATTAATGCATTTAAGTAACTTCATGCAGTATAATAAAAATATGATTGGTACTAAACATCATAGCACATACCTGTAATCTATACTCAGGAGGCTGAGATAGAGGAGTACTGTCATTTCAAGACCAGCCTCAGCTACAAAGCAAGACCCTGTCTCAAAGATAGTGGCCAGGGGCTGGAGAAATGGCTCAGTGGTTAAGGAACTTGCCTGCAAAGCCTAACGACCTGAATTTGATTCCCCAGGACCCACATAAAGCCAGATGCACAAAGTAGTGCATGCATTTGGAGTTTGTATGCAGTTACTGGAGGCCCTGGCATGCCCATTCATTCATTCATTCTCCTTGCAAATAAGTTTTGTTTTTAAAGGTAATGGCTGGCCAGAGTGGTGGTAGATTTCCGTTATTTCAGCACTTGGGAGGAGAAAGGAGAATCAGGAGTTCCAGGCCATCTTTGGCAACATAGTTGAGTTGGAGGCCAGCCTGGGCTAAATAAGACCCTTCCTCAAAACAAAAAAAGAAAAACAGGTAGGAGAGATGACTAAATTGTTAGGGCACTTGCCTGCAAAATCGAACGATCTCTCTGCTTGCAAATAAATAAGTAAAATATTTTTTAAAAGATAAACAGCTGGGCAAGGTGGCATACACCTATAATCCCAGCACTCAGGAGGCAGAGGTAAGAGGATTGCTGTGAATTTGAGGCCACCCTGAGACTACATAGTGAATTCCAGGTCAGTTTGGGCTAGAGTGAGACCCTATCTTAAAAGAAAAATAACGAAGTATTGACTGAAACAGCAACACAAGAGAGGGTAATCCTTCACAAATTTGGGGGAGACTAGACAGAATTAAGAAACTTTTCTTGGAGGAAATAACCCCTAAAGTAAAATTTGAAGGACAAACAGAAGTAGGAGGAAAAAGGAAAAGATTTTTCTAGAGACAGAAGAGCATGTACACACTAAGATATATGCCCAGGGGATTATGAGTGGCTCATTAGGGCTAAAACTATAAGAGATGGCTAGAGAAATTAGTTAAGTTTGCAGTGTCCTGCAAAAGAAGTAGGCCTTGTCCTTAGGACACTAGGAAACTAAAGTTTAAAGCAGAAAGTCATGGTTAAATAGCTATGTTAGAATGACAGGCTACATCAAATGGTTATTGAGCCCAGGTGTAAATCTGCTTTGTAATCCAGACTAGTGGCCTGTACTAAAACTTTGAGAATAGAGAGAAATGCATGTACTATGCATGTACAAAACTTGTTGTGTGACTGAGTGTAGACTGTTGCCAGAATCTGAGTTGGAATCTTTTTTTTTTAAATATTTTTATTTATTCATCTTTAAGCAGAGAGAGAGAGAGAGAGAGAGAGAGAGAGAGAGAGAGAGAACCAGGAACACCACCTTGTGGGTCTGGCTTATATGGGTCCTGGGGAATTGAACCCCGGGGCCTTAGGCACTGGAGGCAAGTGCCTTAACCGCTGAGCCATCTCTCCAGCCCTGGAATCTTTTTTTTTTTTTAATAATTATTCATAGCACTTTTTAAAATTTTTTCTTTATTAAGCAGAGAGAGAGCGAGAGCGAGTGAGCAAGCACCAGGGCCACCACCTTGTGGGTCTGGCATATGTGGGTCCTGGGGAATTGAACTTGGGGCCTTAGGCACTGGAGGCAAGTGCCTAAACCGCTAAGCCAACTCTCCAGCCCTGGGTTGGAATCTTGTCCCTGCTACTACTAAAATTGGTGGGCATGTTATATAAATGCCTCAGTTTATTCAAGGTCTAGGTGTGTCCCTGGCTGGCCTGGAACTCACTACGTAGAACAAAATGGCATCAAACTTGTGGTGATCCTCCTGCCTCTGCTTCCTGGATGTTGGAATTACAGGCGTGGACCATCATGTCCAACAGTTTCTATAAATTTTCTTGAACTTTCATCTGAGTAAAATTTATCCAGCAAGTGTTTTATCTCCAGTTTTGTTGCCACCACTGAATATAATCCCTATTTTTTCATTTGCACATGTTTGGGTATGGGTATGCCAGGGTCTCGTCTCTAAACAAATTCCTTTCCAGCTTTACACAGAATTGAACCGAGGCCAGCAGGCTTTGTTAGCAAGTCCCTTTAACACCTGAGCCAGTCCCTTAATTCCAAGACTGCTAAGTGTAGAGGACCTTTCTGTGCACAGGAGCACACAACTCACCTTGCAGTGGACTGAGAAAGATTTTCTGAAGAAAGCAATGTGAAAGCTAGTTTCTGAAGGATGACAAAACAAGTTAGCTAAGCCAAAGGCAATGACAGAAGAAACAGATTTCTCCTTGTGCTTAAAATTCCATGCAGGACAATTTAAAGGGCAGTATAATTGGGTGGTAGTTTATGCTTAGTTCATGAACATTGGAGTTGTGCATCACAGGCATGTGGATTTCCCTGCAGGTGAAGCAGTCCCAGCCCACTGCTGTATCCTGTCGGCCTGCAGCCCCTTCTTCACAGAACGACTGGAGCGGGAAAGGCCAGTTCAGGGTCGTAAGGTGGTACTGGAGCTTGGAGGCCTAAAGATCAGGACACTTAGGAAGCTGGTGGACTTCTTGTATACCTCAGAGATGGAAGTATCTCAAGAAGAGGCCCAGGATGTACTTTCTGCTGCCCGTCAGCTCCGAGTTTCTGAGCTAGAAACCCTTCAACTAGAGGGTGGGAAGTTGGTGAAGGCCCCTCAGGGCCGAAGACTAAACAGAGAATGTTTACAACCAAGTGCTGCACCAATCTCTGCCAGAGTGGTAGTGCCCAGAGGCCGCCCTCGAACTCCACTGCCTGTTACCCAGACTCCCTGTCCTCTCGGGGCAGTGAGGTTGAAGTCCTTAGGGGACGAAGACAAGCCCCATAAGAAGAGCACACTACCAAATGCAGATAACTTACCAGATAGTCTGCTGAAAAAGAAAGCCAGAGCCTGCCCACTTCTAGAAAAAAGCTCATCACCGTCAAGCCACAGTGAGGGGCCTAAGGAGAACAAGAATGACCCTGCACTATGTCCTACAGCACTTTCCCCTCCTACCCTGTACCCTCCTGTGGATGAACGACTGTTGCCTAGAAAGATCAGGCTAAGTCGCTCAAAGCCATCTCCCCACGCCTGTGCATCCAAGCCTTCCAGCACTGTAAGTGGACCCGGCTGTGCGCCCCCACCCCATGGCCGTCGTCTTTGGAGGCAGAGGAGTAAAGTAGCAGCTCAGGGAGTGGAGGAGAAGCCAAGGGTAGCTAGTCCTTTACAGAGCACTCCAAGCACTGGGAAGACAGGTGGGAGCAAGAAGCGCAGCCCTGAATTCAGACCACCCAACTCAGACTCTGCTGAGGAGGGACAGATTGGGAGAGTGAAGCTTCGGAAGATTGTCAATGGAAGCTGCTGGGAAGTGGTGCAAGAGCCTCCCCTCAGAAACTCTCAGGATAGCCCTCAGATCTTAGAAGAGCCTCCAGGAACTCTCCTCTCTTCAGTTAATGAACAGGAACTGTCTGATGGAATCCAGCCATGTCAAGACTCCCCAGAGAGCACCAGGCTACAAGACATTTTGCTGTCTGCTAGCCACTCCCCCGACCACCCTGTTAAATCTGAGTTTGGGTCCAGTCCAGGGCTAATGGGGAAGCCATCATTGAATATTGACTGTGGAGAGACATATACATTTGACATGACTCTGCTGGGGCAGCCCTGTGAAGCTGAGGAGTACCGAATCACAAGTGCTGCAGCCACCAGTGAGCTAGAGGAGATCCTGGACTTCATGCTGTGTGGCTCAGATGCTGAGCCAGCAGTAGGAGCTCTGCAGAGTCTTGGGACCGAAGGCTGCAGGACCCCTACTTATCACCTGACAGAACCAGAAAAGAATTGGATTGAAGGGGAAGAATGGTGTTTGCCAGACATGGAACTCTGGCCCAGAGAGCTCACAGGATTAGAAAAAGAATCTGCTGGTGAGAACAAAGAGCCAGTTGAGCTCCTCAGCTCCCTTGTCATGCCCTCTGAGGTGAGTAGAGAGGAACTTTCATTGAAAAGCTCTTGGACTCCAGACTTTGAAATCACCAACTCCCAGCCACTGGATGGTCAGGGAGATAAACTTCTCCACATCGTCTCCCCTGACCCTCCCCAAAGGTCTTACGATCTCTCACCTCCATGTTCACACTGGGCAGAGACTGGGCTAGACATGTCTCTAAACATGGATGAAATATTGCACCATGCTCCTAAGGTAGGAAGTGAGGTATCTGGTAACTCTGAGCTGCTGGACCCACTTCCTGACAGCTCTGAAGATGAAGAGATTGATGTGGTGGACTGGACAGCCGAGGGGAGGCTGGGACCCATTCCCTCTGTGTGGCCTGACCCTTCCTCAGAGTCAGAAACAGAGGTCGATATACTAACATAGTGGAAGCAAGAGGTTCAACTTAGGGACTCTCAGAGGATGAGAAGTGTTGGCCAGCAAGGGGCTTATTAAGATAGAAAAGCTAGCACATGCCCCCTCCTCAGCATAGAAGGTAGATGTTTTATCCCTGGCTCTTTCTAGGGCCTCAAAAACCAGGCAGTCAAAATGCAGTACCATGGATAAAAAATTATGAACTTAAGCTCTCCTATTTCTTTGTAATCTACTTTTCAGTTAAGTGACAAATGAAACAAATTTCATGGTCCCTAGCTATAGTGAGTCAGGAATAGTTAAGTCCAGGTCTCTGTTCATGAGGTACCTAGTCCCAGAAAACTCAGAAAAAAAAAACCTAGAACACAATTTGTGTTTGGGTTCTGTTTAAAGATGAAGTAAAACACTGGAATGTGAGAATGGGATCATACCAAGTTGTTCAGGCTGACCTTGAACTTTCAATTCTACCTCAGCTTCTGAGCAGCTGGGAATATAGGCTTGTGCCACCAGGCCCAACCTGTGGGGCTTATATGGGAGGTACAGCAAAAACCTCCAGATGTATTTCCATCAATTCCAGGAAGTGAGATGAAGATAGTAACTTAAAAAAAAAAAATGATGGTTTACTTTGCACCTATGATTTCTTTGTTTTTTTGTATCTGGCTTAACACAGGTCCCAGGGAATTGAAGCTGAACCAGCAGGCTTTGCAAGAAAGCCTTCAACCACTGTGCTATCTCAATCTCATCCATCCCATTTCTGTGTTTCAAAAAGGTCTCATATAGGCCAGAATGGCCTTGAACGTTTGACCATCCTATCCTGCCTTAGCCTCTAAAGTGCTGAAATCAGACATGCACCAGCACATCCAGTTTTAGAAATGTTTCCTACGCTTTACCAACTCTAGATTAAATGAAGACTTTGACTATGAAAAATACAAGGATCACCAATGCCATGAGGCTAGCTTTGTCCATCCTGTAACAGAGTTTAAATTTACCCTTACTCAGATTTTTTAACTCATATTTTATTTCAACTTTTATTAAACCAGATGCAAACACTTTCCCAATGCCTCACTGAAGGGTTGCCCCAAAACTGACCCATCTTTTCTGGAGAGGAAGAAACTAGGGCTTCAGGTACATAACTGAAGTTTGGTCATGTCCCGTCATACATGCTCCAACATCACCAGAGACTGAAAGCTGTGAATAAGAGAAGGGAAAGGCTTTGGTGAAGGGGAAGAGATAATGAAGATGTGTCCCCTCCACCACTGATCTCACACTCAAGAATTCAAGGACTGCATTCTTCCCCCAGGGCTCAATCATAGGCAAAGGCCCTACAACATGCCAAAGCTAATAAGTCTTTGTAACCAGGAGTGGGGTGGTCATGCAGGATCCCCCACACTAGGCAATTAACAAGGATACACTAGGAAATAAGGTGAAGTAACAGTTAAGATTCTGGCCCCCCCACACACAAAAAAATCTACAAAAACGTGAGATTTTTAAGTGGCTAAGGGACTTGGAAGACATCTGGTTCAGGGAATTAAAATCGCCTTAAGGGGGCAGACCTGAATTAGCGAGCAAAAGTACAATTTTGCTTAAAGACGTTAATACAAAAAGGTGTTGGCCAGGGGGAAAGCGCCTCAGTAAGCCCCCGCCCCTCCTGGGGGCTGGCTACCCAAGGTGAGCGTCCAGTCCAGTCCCAACCCACCTCAGCACGAGGACGTCCACCCAAGTCTAGGCAAGGCACTTCTTCAGCTCCTCCGCCACTTGTCGAGGCTCCGGGAACTTGAGTTTCCGCGGGGGGCCCCTCTTAATCCCAGTCCAGAGCTCCGCACCTGGAGAAGCAGGGCGGACCGTGCTGCAGGCAGGCAGGCAGGCAGGCAGGCAGGTGCCCGGGGAGGGAGGGGGAGGAGGAGGAAGGGGACACTCACGGCGGTCGCCGGGCCCCAGCAGCGTCACCTCGAAGCTGCCCCTGCGCGCCGGGGCCGGGCCGGGGTTCAGCCTCACGGGCAGCTCCGGAACCTCCGCGCGCAGCGCCTGGCTCACGGCGGCCGCGTGGCGCGCGTACACGCGTCAGCTCGTGCTGCGGACAGACGGACGGACAGACAGGGCTGCGGGCGGGCCCCAGGCTAGCGACGCCCGCCCGCTCACCCGCCCGCCCGTTCGCCCGCTAACCAGTGCTCAATGACGACGACCGCGCCTTCCGCCCCCTCCTCGCCGCTCGCCAGCTTCTCCCGCTTTTCCGAGTTCGCGCTCGGGGCGGCCTCAACCTTCCGCTTCCTCCCGCGGGGAGCCATGGCACCCAGAACCGGAGGTGGGATAGGGTGGAGACGCGACCGCTGAGCAAGAAAGCGGGACCCACTGCCAAACCCCAGGGCAGCCCGCGCTCAGCTCCGCGCGGCCCGCCGCCCACGTGGCCTGGGGCGGGACCTCCGGGCTCGACCACCTGCCTCCGCAAACCCAGGAGGCACCCAACCAGATCAAACCACTCGACTGGAGTTGAGGGGACCAGAGGCGCACACCCGGCGCAGGATTTAAGGACTTCCGGTACTCACGACCCTCCCCGCAGCCCTCTTCCCTGAAACCTGCTGGCCGATCCCAAATTAGCCTACAACCTACTTCCATGCGATTTCTATACATCAGATTACTCTCATCCAGCTGTTTTAGGTGAAACCAGATGGTCTTGAACCATAGGTGATACAGGAGTTGGGGTTCCTCTACTCCAACACACCGAAATTTAGGGGTGTCCCCGGTCTTGTCTTATGAATTCAAAGAATACAGACCAAAGTGTAAAATTTATAGGTTTTATTAATTATAGATATAATTTAAGAGAAGGCAAAGCTCATGCCCCAAGACATGAGCGGGGATTCCCAGAAATGGGACAGTCCAAAACGTAGAAGGAATGCAGAACTCTTGCCCAAGGAGGCAGGAGAGACCTGTGAGGTGGCCCAGCAGGGTAAAACCCACCTAGAGACGCAGAATGGAGCCTTATCTAGGTTCTTCATGGGGGCTGAATTGACCAGCCAACACGTTTCTGGGTGACATCTCCATCTTCCAGGCAGGGTGCAGCCTTCTTTTCTGAGGAGGGACTCAGGTGAGTTCAAGGACAAGAAACTCCTCTCTGTAAGGACAGGGCTACTTTGGGGCCCTATCACCTTAAGCTGCCTCAATGGAGGGGAAGGAAATAAAAAGGAGTCAGGAACAGTCTCTGGCACCTGTAGTTCCAGCTATGTGGACAGTGAATTAGAGGCTGGCCTCTCCAACAGGGCAAGGCCCTCCTCCTCCTCCAAGTTTTCAGTTGTAGTACAGTCTGGCATACGGAGACCCTGGATTCAATCCCCAGAATATGGATAATATATGTATAATCCCTCTGCAATTGCCTTTTTTTTAATCTTATTTTTGTCCTGTGTGGCATGCGTAGTGGTACATACATGTGTATGCAGATGTGTGCATGCAGGTGAAGGTCAGGAGAGGATGGAAGGCCCTCTAGCCTTCTGCTTTGTTTCCTTGCAGCAGAGTCACTGAATCAGGAGCTCACCATTTTTTAGTTAGACTGGCTGACCAGTGAGCCCCAGCGATCCTCCTGTTTCTGCCCTCCTCAGTACTGCGGTTACAAGCTTGCTTGGACACAACAGATTTTTTTTTTCCAGAGAAATAGAGGAGAGAGAGAGAGAGAGAGAGAGAGAGAGAGAGAGAGAGAGAGAGAGAGAGAGAGAGAGAGAGAGAGAGAGAGAGAGAGAGAGAGAGAGAACCAGGGCCACCGTGGGTCTGGCATATGTGGGTACTGGGGAATTGAATCTCTCCAGCCCCACAACAGATTTTTATAAAGGTCATGCTTGCACAGCAACAAGCCCTCTTACCCACTGAGCCAGCTCCCAAGTCCTAGCCTGACCATTCTAATACAAGAGAAACACAGAGAAGCCATCAAAAGGAAAACCCTGGTATCTTTATTATGGAACAAGGTCAACTGGGCTTGAACAGTAGCAGGAGAAAACTGTCCAGTCCAGGGGCTCCCTCTTCCGGGTCTCACCAAGGAACATCTTAAGTTTTTATTCCCCTCTCTCTAAATCTCCACAGTATAGGGAGATCATTAATACTATTTTCAATGATGAAACCTGTGGTTGAAGGCTTCTGCTTGGGATTAGTGGTAAATTTAGGCTTAAGTTTCTTAATGCCATAGATCAAGCCAGAAGGCCTAAGGAAAGCACATATCCTTGAGAAGAAAATCTTAGTGCTATGCACTTGCATCTGAGGGTTTTAGTCTAGGTTGCACAGATATACTAGAAGGAAGAATGAAACCACAGACTGGCAGTGTCCACGTGGACAGCAGTTTACACAATGGCTCAACCTTGGAGGGACAATTTCCCCCTCCACCATGTGAGATCTCTCCCTCAGACAAACAGTGGGCCAGAGCAGATCAGGCCTTCTAGTAGAGTGCTTCTTGATTCCCTGAAGGCCTCTTTAAAATCCTAAGCAGAGCTGGGCCCTACCCAGGCACAGCCAAACAAAAGAGAAACAAAAGACAGCAGCCCCTAGGCAAGGCTTGAGGTTCCAGCAGGGCAGGGCCTCCAAGGTGCCTGGAATTGACAGGACAGGAAGCAACGACAAGGCAAGGGTCCTATTTGTCCTTCTTGCTTTGCCCGTCCTCCACTGGCTGCTCCTCTGGGATACTGTCTCCACCCTTTGATAGCTTCTTGGCTCTTTGGTATAGCTCATTCAAGTTGAATTCGCGAATCACATTCTCCTATGCAGAAGAGATGAGCACATCAGGGTCTGGCTTGAAAAGCAAAGTTCAGAGTTTAGGAATAAGAAGTATTTAGACAAATTTAGGAAAGGGGGGGAGAAGATGGGAGAAATATGCCCAAATAACTTTCTTCTTTTTTGGGGTATGCAGAAAAGTCAACTAATATTTAAGTATCCATGAAGTGTCAATCACTGTGCCAAGAATCACACCTACATGTTAAATGCAAAACAATCAACTGAGATGTTACTATCTCCAATTTACTGAGGAGTACCTAACTGCCTACAGACTAAAAACACCTTGGAGTGAGAGACTGAGTCCTTCTTTTTTTGAGGCAGGGTCTCATGTAGCCCAGGCTGTCCCCTATGTAGCCAGGCTGATCTTCAAGTCCCAATCCTCCAGCCTCAGTGCTAGGATTAAGGGCACGCCCCACCAAACCCAGTGTATGCAGTGATGGGGATTGAACCCAGGGTTTCCTGTATCCTAGGTAAGCATTCTACCAGCTTAACTGAGCTGCATTACCAGCAAAAACTGAGTGTTTACCATATATTTATTCTCCAATACAGCAGGTCAGCATAAAAGTTTCCTGAGTAGAGCTAACTAGGAAGTGAGGTATAGTAATTAGTATTTAGTCTCAAAACTGCTGTGTAGCTAGGTGTGGTGGTGCATGCGTTTAATTCCAGTGCTCTGGAGGCAGAGTGAGTTCCAGGTCAGCCTGGGCTAGAATGAGAACCTACCGGGAAAAAACAAAAACTGGTGCATAGCCAGGCATGGTGGCATATGCCTTTAATCCCAGTACTCGGGAGGCAGAGGTAGGAGGATTGCTGTGAGTTTGAGGCCACCCTGATACTACATAGTGAATTCCAGGTTAGCCTGGGTTAGAGAGAGACCCTACCTAAAAGAGAAAAACAGTGCCCAAATGGCAGAGCTGGGACTCAAATACAGGTTGTGCTTAAAGCCCATCAGCTGCTTTACACCCTCCTCTAAAGCACTGCCCATTTCTTCACATACCTCAGAGAAGGTCCAAGAGACAGCTCGTCCTTTCTTGTCAATCTGTGGCCTCCGCATCACTTCCTTGCCGCCTTGGAACAGGATCAGGGTAGGGAGCTGCTTGGTAAGAGGTGATGTGCTTACTTTGTACCTACAGGACCCAGAAAGGCCTCTGTAAACACACCTGTGTACACTGCTCTAATTCCTTGCTCAGACGGACAACCAAGTCTTACATACCGTGTGCTAACATCAGTGTAGCGTCCAACATCCACCTTCCCAAAATTTAGCCCTGTACAGTTGTACCTATAAAGAATATATTATTTACCATACTGAAAAATGAAAGAAAGGATCAAAAGAAGTGGAAATATAGATATTTGGATCTGGGTAAGACATGGGAAACAACTTTGGTTGTCCAAATGTACAGCCAAAAAGAAGAAAGTTATAGAACCTCAATTTCCACCTTTGCACTACTCACTTGAGGGAGAGGTCAGCATAAATAGGAGCGAATGACTGGCAATCATTAGACCAATTGGCAAAGAACTCCACAATCCAAGTGACCCTCTTGTCCCGTTCCAGTTCTTCCTGCCAAGCAATGGGAAGAGAATGGGCTGGACCACATGGGCATCTGGGAAGGTTTAGATCCCCATCCTGGCTCTGCCTCTTCCATGGCTCCAAAATAAACCATAGCATCACACTGTAGAAATGGCTCAGTGGTTAAGGCACTTACCTGCAAAACCTAATGACCCGAGTTCGATTCTCCAGTACCCATGTAAAGCCAGACGCACAAAAGGGGAAAATACATCTGGAGTTCAATTGCAATGGCTAGGGGTCCTAGTGTGCCCTTTCTCTCTCTCTCTCTCTCTCCCTCTGCTTGCAAATAAATAAATAAAACTATTTTAAAAATAAAGTAAAAAATAAACCACAGTGTCAAAATGTCTCTTATCCTTTTCTGTTTTTTTGACCCTAGTGTGGATTGAACCCTCACACATGCTAGGAAAGCACTCTAGTGTAAGCTAGATCCCCAGCCTCTTTTTGAGACAAGGTCTCTCTCTGTAACCCTGACTGCCCTGGAACTCACTATGTAGCTTATGCTAGCCTGGAATTGTGGCTGCCCTCCTGCCTGTGCTGGGATTACAGGCATGCACCACCATGTTCAGATGCACTGCTGCTACACCTAGCTTATGAACAAAGAGCACAAAATCATAGAGCAGAAACTCAGGAACACTTACATCAATGGTTTTATCATTGAAATACTTGATGTACTCAGGACCCATGTACAGAGGGGGTTTGCAGGTCATCAGGAACACTGAACAAAGAAAAAAGATGTCAGAGAAGAAACATGTAAGACCCTTTGTGGATTTACTTCTAAACCCACTCAGGGATTTAAACTGCACGGAATACACATTTGTGGACATATGTAAAGCACTGGCACATTCCTACCTCTTAACATGCAATCTTTTCATGTAAACAGAAAGGAGGAGGAGATTAGTGGGGAAGAGTGAAATGAGAGTGTAGAGGGAAACTGGGAATAGGTGGGGGGATGAAAATAAACAAAAACAAGTTACAAAAAATTGTATTTAAAAATGCCAGAATAGGTTGGGGAGATGGCTCAGTGGTTAAAGGTACTTGCACAATCTGCTGGCCCAGGTTCAATTCCCCCATACCCAGGTAAAGCCAGATGCACAAAGTGGCGCATGCACCTGGAGTTCATTTGCAAGAGATGTTGGCACACCCATACTCACTCTCTGTTTCTATCTTTCTCTGCTCACAAGTGAACTAAAAAAAGTATTAAAACAAAATAAAAAGAAAATGCCAGAATGAAGAATACCTAAATCTCTGTATAGCAACTAACAAAATTTAAATAAAAAAATTTTCAAATAGTGCTGGAGAAATGGCTCAGCCACTAAGGCACATGCCTCCAGAGGCTAAGGACCCAGGTTCAATTCCCTAGTACCCATGTAAGACAGATGTAAAAAGTGGAGCATTCATTTGGAGTTCCTATGCAATGGCTGGAGGCCCTGGCTCACCAATACTCTGTCTCTCTGTCTGTATCTCTCTGCTGACAAATAAATAAATAAAACATTAATTTTATATAAAAAAATTAAAACATAGTCTCCATAGATTCTTATCACCTGAGCTGCACGTATAATTAGTTCAGTGCAAGATAATGAGCCTGGTGAATGTTCACTTGCATCAACAAGACGCTGGCATACCCATACAGGTACAAACACATGTAAGCAGGCACACATGTGCTAAAAAATAAGCTAGTCATAATTGCACTTGGGAGGTAGAGGTATGAGGATCACTGTGAGTTCACAGTCTGCCTGGGACTACAGAGTGAATTCCAGGTCAGTTTGAGCTAGAGTGAGATCCCGCTTCAAGGGGGGAAAAGGGGGGGGGCTGGTTTGTTTGGGATTGGAATTTGGTCCTCAAAATCAAGTCTTTATCAAAAACTTTACTATTTTGATTTTTTTTTTTCGAGGTAGGGTCTCGCTCTAGCCCAGGCTGACCTGGAATTCACTATGTGGTCTCAGGTGGCCTCGAATTCATGGCAATCCTCCTACCTCTGCCTCCCAAGTGCTGGGATTAAAGGCTTGTGCCACCACGCCCAGCTTTTTGATTTTTGTTAAATTTTTATTCATTTATTTACACACATGCATGCATGTATGTATGTGTCACCAGGATCTCTTGCTACTGCAAATAAACACTCATTCAGCTTTACATGGGTGGCTGGGGAATTGAACCCAGGCCAGCAGGCTTTGCAAGCAAATGCCTTTATCAGCTGAGTCATCCCCCAGCCCCTATTTTGATACTGTTATATCAAAGAACCTTAATAAGACAAAGGGAGTTTCCTCACCTATGCAGAGTGTGATGTACAGCAGACCCATGCGAATATCCAAACGGAAGAAGAGAATTGCATTGGCCACTTTACTGAACATGAAGATGTTGCCTACATGTTGTTCCACAGTAACTGAAGCAGAAATATAATAGGTCAGTGTGATGGTTAGGTTTTGTTGTTAACTTGATCTTTTTAATCATCTTGGGGGGGGGTCTCTGAGAATGTTTACAGTAAGGCAGCCTCTCAGCAAGGGGCAGGATGTAAAGAAACTCAAAGAAGCTGGAAGTAAACATTCTTTCCTGTGTAGGCAGTGCAGGAAGGCAATTCCAGAGACTCAGGAAACCATTAAGTCTGGGGAAGGGTTGTAAAACCCCACCCTAAGGCTATATAAATGGGAAGAAATTCTCTCCTTGGCCCTTGTGCCTGTTCCCTGTGTATGTAGTGTAGGTTATGGGTTTTTTTCTCTGTTTGGACCTGTGAAAGAGGGCCAGCCTCAATCTGTAGTTTCAATAAATACTTTCCTCCCCCAAATTGTGCCTGGTTTGAGGATTCATCCCAGCAGCGTGTGGCTGACTACAACAGTCAGTCAAGCTCTTGAACTCTATTCCCTACTTCTTGAGGTATTTTGAAATGGGAGTGGGGAGATGATAGAAGTCTAAAATCAAATGTAGCCCTGGCATGAAATGTGGGACCAGTTCACGAAATAATGCTCCCACAACATTAAGAAACAAAAACCTCCACAGGGCACAGGGTAGTAGGCCTAACCCTGAGTAACTGAGAAGCAGACTCAACTTACTGGATCTGCGGTTCTTCATCATCACAATGGCACTGAGGAACATCAGGATCTCCACTTCTCTCTGGAATACAATCAGCGAACAGAGCACATGGGTAATCAGAACCATGAGGAAGTGACTAGAACTGCTAAGGTGAGGCTGGAAAAGCAACAGAAGACAGACTTCAACCCTTGCTGACATGCCTAGTGACTTTCAGGAAATCCCTGAGTTTCATTTCTTTTGCTTTCTTTTCCTTGCTTTTTTTTCCGCCCTCTCTTTTTGTTTTAGTTTATGTTTTTGTTTGTGCCCCCCCCCCAACCCAAGGCAGTGTCTCTCTATAGCCCAGAATGACTGCTGGGATTAAGAGGATGAACCACTATGCTGGTCTTGTTTTGAGACAGGGTCTCACTCTAACCTAGGCTGACCTGGAACCACATAGCCTCAAGCTGACCTCAAACTCAATGCAATCTTCTGCCTCAGCTTCCTGAATGGGGATTATAAACATGTACCACTATACCCAGCTACAAGCTTTTTTTAATCCAGTAATAAATATATTGCTATCCATTTGAAGTTAAATCATAAATACAGCGCCCCCCTCCCCACACACAGCGCCCCGGGCGGGCGGGCGTCAAGGTCGCGGCAGCCAGAGGGCGCTCACCCAGTCAAAGTCACACGGGTTGCCATCCTCGCGCTGCGTGGGGAGACCGTGGCAGAGCGGCGGCAGCTTCCTGACGAGGAGGAAGGCGGCGGAGAGGAGGGCTGACAGGAGGCAGTACGGCCGCGCCAGCCATCGGGAGAGCCGGGGCACGGAGTACAGCAGAGCGATCAGAGGCGCCAATACCGCCATCTTGCCCGGCGCCTCGGCGCTGGTCCCGCCTCCCTCGCCATGGAGACGTCTATTGGGCTGGAGCTCCCATGCATCCCTGGACCCGGATGTGGACGTCTGATTGGCTGCACGGTCGGAGCCACCTTATTGGGTGACGACCGGCGAGCCGAGCTGTCAGAGAACGAGTTTAGATAGCACTTCCTGGACGTTCTCCGGCAGCGACGGAAGTGGCAGTGGAAGAAGCTGGGCGTGGCCTAGCTCCTCCAATGACAGCAAGGCCCTAAAGGAAGAGGGCGGTACGCCGTAAAACTGTTGTCCAATAGAATTCTCGGACGCCGCACACCGCGGCAGCGCCGCAGCGGCGGTACGATGGAGAATTTCTCGGCGCTGTTTGGGGCGCAGGCAGACCCCCCGCCGCCCCCAGCTGCCCTGGGCTTTGGTCCAGGAAAGCCTCCACCCCCACCTCCGCCTCCCGCGGGCGGGGGCCCGGGCACGGCTCCGCCCCCCACGGCGACCGCGGCCCCGCCGGGCTCGGACAAGTCTACGGCGGGTTGCGGCCCTTTCTACCTGATGCGGGAACTGCCAGGTGAGTGGAGGACCGACAGCAGCCAATCAGAACACAGGTTAGACGATGGGTGTGGCTGTCAGCCAGCTGCCAGGCTCCCTAAACTCCTGGCGGCCCGTTGATGCAGCTCAAAATGGGAGGGTTTAGGTTTTACAACCTACGGGATGACTTGAATCCCCAGGGATGGGTGGCTGATCCCTGGAACCACCTCTCACTACAAACCCGGGCTGTTACATTTGTGACTCCATGGGGAAAAAAAATGACCCAGTTTTTGGAACTCGATAGACTTAATGTCCCTGGGGACCTGTTAGGATTTAGTTTAAAGCCTGCCACAAACTTACTGGTTTGTGATGTTTCCTTCCTTGTCGGAGATTCAAAAGGATTACAATTGAATTCTTTCATTCATACAATTATTTGGAAGTTGGACTGTGTGTCAGAGACAGTGCGCTTGCCTGGCATGTATGAGGCCCTGCTCTCGCTGCAAATGCTGGAGATAGTGTGAAGAAGACTGTTAAAATGTTTCCTTTTTGAAGTTTACATCTCAGTAGAGCTAAATGTAAACAAAATAAATCACACTGATTAATCCTATTAGCCACATGATAGAGTGATCACAGAATCTTTTCTGGATAATTGTTAAGCATAAACAAAGAGGTAGCAAGCCATGCATGAACAGGAAAAAGATACTTCTAAATAAAGAAGTGAGATCAGAAGTCCTGTTGTGGGGGAAAAAAGTTTGGATGTTCTAGGGGCAGAAGTGAACAAACCCTATGATCATAAGAGATAACATGGGAGAGGTGGGCAGAGGCCTTTGTAAAGCTAAATAAGGTGTTTAAAGGGAAATCATTTCAACACAGGTATGACAATGTAATTTATTTTTATTCAAGCAGAAATGTGAAGTAAAGTGGGATAATCGAAAGACACTGCTCATCAGTCCAAGAAAGAGTTGATAGTTTGGACCAGGTCTTAGCAGTGGAAAAGTGAGTGGATGCAGAAGACATGTTAGAGGCAGAGATGCCAGGAATGAAGAATTGATTATAGAAGGAAAGTGAAGAATTGGGGATGATTTGTAATATTTTGGCTTAAATAATGAGGGGATGATAGTCTGAGAGTGGGAAGGAATAAATTCAAGGAACTGGAAATCAGTTATTTTGGATAGCATTCAGATGGAGACAGAGGCAGGAGGAGCAGGAGTTTTAAGGCCAATCTGGGCTGCATAATAGTCTCAAAAAGAAAAAAGAACAGGGGCTGGCTCAGCAGTTAAGGCACTTGCCTGCAAAGACTAACAACCTGAATTCAATTCTTCAGTACCCATGTAGAACCAGATGCACAAAATGGTGCATGCATCTAGAGTTCATTTGCAGTGGCTGGAGGCCCCGATATGCCCATTCTCCCTCTCTCCTTGTTAAAAAATTCAAAGTAAGTTTGCAACACACTAATATGTAACAGTATTTAAAATTAAGAGTAGCCTCTTAAGGTAAGCATTATTTCCATTTTATAAATGAAAACCTGAAGGGTAGGGAAGTTATCCATACTCTTGCCTAGCCTATTTATACCTATTTATATCAGTTGGCATATATTTAATATGTTTTGGGCAAATGCTAGGCATGTGGTAAGATGAGAAGAAACTAGTCAGCTTGGCCATTAAGTGGCTTATATTCATTATGGATGCAAAATATGTGTCTTAAAGATAGTGCTTGTATTTCCTGTCAAGGCCAATCTCATTCATTTGAGGTTATGCCTCATATTAGCAACAGTGTCTTAGAGAACAATATGAAGAACTACCTGATGGTTTTTAAAATGTGTTATCCAAAATGACATCACAAATAGGATACAACTTAAAGCTGACCCTTGAAGAACAGGTGAAAATTAGGAAGAACCTAAAAGGAAATAGCGTAAGGATTTTTGCTTTCTTAGGAGATAGAGACATACTTGGGCAAATTAGAACAATATTGATTAGGCTCTAAAGCTAAGTTGATGTAAAATATGATTAGGCATTAGGCAAAGCATTAGAGCTTTTTTTTTCCCCCCACCCAACGCTGGGAATCAGTTTCAGGGCCTTGCACATCTGAACTATATCCCCAGTTCCATTGAGATTTTTAAAAACTTTTTTTGTTGCTTTGTTTTTTGAGGCAGGGTCTCACTCTAACTTAGGCTGACTTGGAACTTACTATGTAGCCCAGGCTGGCCTCAAACCATGATCCTCCTACCTCATCTTCCCAACAGCTGGGATTAAAGGCATAAGCCACCACATATGCTTGCAATATATATGTGTGTGTGTGTGTGTGTGTGTGTGTGTTTTAATTTGCAATCAGAGAAGAGAGGAGAGACAGAGAGAATAGGTGCCCCAGGGCCTCCAGCCACCTCAAATGAACTCCAGATGCACTTTGTGCTTCTGGCTTTATGTGGGTACTAGGGAATCGAACGCATGCTGTCAGGCTTTGCAAGCAAGCACCTTTACTGAGTCATCTCTCCAGCCCAAGACTGAAATTTTAAAAACAAACAATCACCAAATCCTCCACAAGACCCTCATGCCACTGGGTCAAATTTGGCTCTTAAATTGTAGTTGAGATCCTTTTTTCTTGGCTATGGCAGAGTTTCTCATTAGGGCACTTTATAAAGATCACATAGGGGCTGAAAAGATGGCTCAGCAGTCAAGGGCACTTGTTTGCAAAGCCCAATTGCCTGGTCGCACATGTATGGGGAGCTCATTTGCAGCAGCAAGAGGCCCAGGCCTGTCCCCCTACCTGCCTCCTCCACCCCCCCCCATATACACAAGCATTTTTTTTAAAGAACAGTGTGATGTACAGAGTGCCATGTAAATTATTCCAATTAGTCGAATGAGAATGTTTTTGTGGTTTCCATCTCAACTTTGCTTTTTTCCTTGCCCATTCCTCTTTTCTACTTTACAATTTTTTTGTTTAATATATGTTATGGGGGCAGTGTTTGAGACAGGATATGGCCTTAAACTCACAACCGTCCTGCCTGAGTGCTAGAATTACTAATGGGTGTGTACCATCACACCCAACTACAGGCTTAGTGTCCCTTATCTCTGAAGTGCTTGGGACCAGAAGTGTTTCAGGTTTTAGTTTTTCAGTTTTTGGGGTATTTGCATAGATTTTACCAGCTGAGTTATCCCTAATCCAAAAATCTGAATTTTTTTTTTTTGAGTGCTGGAACTCAAAAAAGTTTCAGATTTCAAAATTAAGATGCTAAGCCTACATTTACTTTTGATGCTTCTTTGCAAATTAATTTTTTGTAATTCTCATTTAAAAGATTATTTGTAAGATATAGTGATGACAATTCTGTACTTTTGGTACTAACCTCTTCATTGTTGTTTTCTAGGCAGTACAGAGCTGACAGGCAGCACCAATCTGATCACACATTACAACCTGGAACAGGCCTATAATAAATTCTGTGGCAAGAAGGTGAAGGAGAAGCTAAGTAACTTCCTGCCTGATCTGCCAGGGATGATTGATCTGCCTGGTTCCCATGATAACAGCAGCCTCCGCTCGCTCATTGAGAAGCCTCCTATTCTTGGTGGCTCTTTTAATCCTATCACAGGGACCATGCTGTCTGGCTTCCGCCTCCACACTGGCCCGGTGAGTCCCCTCTTAAGTAGGAAGAAAGCAAATGGGGAGGCCTAAAAGAAAGGCATGGAGGTGGTTTTCTGTCCAAATCTGTTCCTTCATAATTTATTGAGCAGAACAGATAATAGCAAAGGATTTCCTCTCTCCTCACCTGGACCTTCCTTTGGTTCCTTCAGTTGCCAGAGCAGTGTCGTCTGATGCACATTCAGCCTCCCAAGAAGAAGAATAAGCATAAACACAAACAGAGCCGTACTCAGGACCCTGTTCCCCCAGGTAAGCAGCAGCTCCGTTCAGAGCAGGAAACTGACCTGAATCTGCGTGGCCTTCAGTTAACCCATTTAAGAGCCCTGGACTCTCAAATTCTCTTGAAGTGATGTATCACTTGAAGTGAGTCTCTTGGGCATGTAGGGACTTGGCACAGGGGCTCTATCAGCATTTTTGTATCCTTTCTGGTCACTTGGGGAAAAAAGGCAATTTCCCCTGATGAGGTTTCGCTGTAAGATTTCATAACAGTATAAGATTTTGAATAGGTGCTTGTCTCCTACAGAAACACCATCTGATTCGGACCACAAGAAGAAGAAAAAGAAAAAAGAGGAGGATCCTGAGCGGAAAAGGAAAAAGAAAGAAAAGAAGAAAAAGAAGGTAAGCCTATTGCTACAGCAAAGTGAGGTGTTTTTTGTTTTGTTTTTTGAGGTAGGGTCTCTCTAGCCCAAGCTGACCTGGAATTCACTTTGTAGTCTCAGGGTGGCCTTGAACTCATGGTGATCCTCCTACCTCTGCTTCCCAAGTGCTGGGATTAAAGGCATGTGCCACCATGCCTGGCTTAAGTATTTGCTTTTTATACAGGGTTATGTAAGGCTGTTTTCATGTAGGTATATAATGTACTTTGAGTATGTTTAAGGAGTCCTTTGTCTCAAGTTGGACCCAAGTTTGAAAACCCACAGAGGGTGTATTTTGTTTTATAGCACTGGCCAAGACTAGTTCCAGTTCTTTTTTTCCTTTTGGAGGTACTTGAGATTGAACTAGGGCCTCACTCATGCCCCACAAGTGATTTATCACTGAGGTATATTAACATAGCCTTTTGGTTTTGAGGAAAGGTCTCAGTCTAGTCCAGGCTAACTGGAAGTCACTCTATACCCCAGGCTCACCTCAAACTCACAGCAATTTTCCTACCTCAGCCTCCTCAGTGCTAGGAATAAAGGTGTCTGCCTCCATGCCCAGCTTACAGCCCTTTTTTGAAAAAATAAATTTTATTTTGAGACAGATGTCTTACTGTATTGCCCTGGCAGGCTTTGAACTTGTAATCCTTCAACCTTAGCCTCTGAAGTAGCTAAGACTGCAGGTCTATCTCTTAGTTCCTAAATTTTCTTACTCCTTGTTTCCTCTAGAACCGACATAGTCCAGACCACCCAGGAATGGGCAGCTCCCAGGCCAGCAGCAGCAGTAGCCTCCGTTAACAGGACCACTGGACTGCCAGGATGGCTTTTACTGTTGTACTGGACATGCTGACATGAGCTGTCTTCCAGGTCCTCGGACACTGCCTCGGGAACTGGCAGCTGGGACAGGCCAGCTCCTGCTGCACCTGGTTATCAATACACATGAGAAGACACTAGGCCCTGCGCCTTTTTAAAGCTCAGCCCAGTTGGCTTTCTCATGGACTTCTCTTATTTTCCCAGGAAGCTATTTTTCTTTTTTTCTCCCTCTCACCTTTTTTTTGCAGTTTGTCTGATTTCAGGATGTTTTAGTTTTCTTTAGAACAATTGCATTTATTGGACTGGCTAAAGTATGGCTACCTGTTTAGAGGTAAGTGCCTTTCTATGAGAGTCCAGGGCTTAAGAGAATATACAAGGAACTTGGGTCTCTCCTCAACAGGCATGGAAATCATCATGAGACAGAGCTTGATAAGACTCTTCCACCGCAGAAACAAAATACTCTACCTGTAATGTTGACAGCCAAATGCATGGATGACCTAAGATAAATGCTTCTAAGAAAATGAATTATTCTGACTGTTGTGGGAAAACAAGGCTTTTCTTGTTTTGTTTTTGTTGGATAGCGTCTTATGTAGCCCAGCGTGGCTTCCAGCTTACTGTGTAGCAGAGAACAACCTTGGACTTCTGATCTTCCTTTCTCCACCTCTAAAATGCTAGAATTGCATACATTTAACATACCTGGTTGGGCCTTACACTCACCAGCCTGGGACAGCAGTGAGTTCCAGGTCAGCCTGGGCTGCAGTACAAAAAATATTACCAGACGTCTAAGAAACTAACAAGAAAGAAACCCAAGATAGCTATCAAAATGTAAAACATCCCTTTTTTGAAGCAGGCTGGAAACATCTATGAGAAAACATGAACTAATGTAATCTGACATTAAATTTAATACAGAACAATTAAAATCTGTTGCTTGCTATGAGCTAGGTCTGGTGGCATAGGCCTGTAATCTCAGCTGTTAGGGAGGGTTAATGCAGGAAGAGCCAATGTTCATGGTCAGCCTGGGCAAGTCAGTGAGATCCTGTCCTGAAACAAGTATTTAAACTGAGAGCTGGGGCCAGGTATGG
>PVHP010029258.1:0-22544 GCA_004024765.1 Zapus hudsonius
CAGGTCAGCCGGGACTAGAGCGAGACCCTACCTCGAAAAACCAAAAAGAAAAAAAAAGAAAGGAAAGGAAAGAGGAGTGTGGCCATTGGATGTTTGTCTTTACCCCATGTAGACAAAGGAAGAACAGTCCCAGATCACCAGCCAGGTGACCGGGCAGATCGGCTGGCGGCGGGAAGGCATCAAGTATCGCCGGAATGAGCTCTTTCTGGATGTTCTGGAGAGTGTAAACCTGCTTATGTCCCCACAGGGTGAGGGTCTTCTCATGGTGTAACCCAAGGGGAGCCAGGGTAAGATCCTGGTGTCTGCCTACTTGACTCAGCTGCTCCTGTTCATCTGTTCTCTCACCAGGGCAGGTGCTGAGTGCCCATGTGTCAGGCCGGGTGGTAATGAAGAGCTACCTGAGTGGCATGCCTGAGTGCAAGTTTGGGATGAATGACAAGATTGTCATTGAAAAGCAGGGCAAAGGCACAGCTGATGAAACAGGCAAAAGGTACTTGAATCAGGGTAGCTGGAGGGAAAGAGCGGATGGGCCTGAGAAACCACAAGGTCCTTTTGAATTTCATTTCTGTTGGAATTACAAACTCTTATTTTCTAAGAATGTCCTTGGCTAATGATCTTAACAAGTCCCCAGCAGTGGACCCTCAAGTGATGAAGTTCTCAAAGCTCTTCTTCATCCCAAACTGTAGGGCAAGGGACGCTACAGCCCAAGTCAGAAAGCTGCATTCTGGCTGGGTGTAGTGAACTTCTCACACCTGTGAGCCCAGCACATGGAAGGCAAAAGCGGGAGAATTGCCACAAGTTTGAAGACAGCCTGGTCTATATAGTGACTTCCAAGCCAGCTGACCCTGTCTCACAAAACCTGGAAAAGGCGGGGGAAAGCTGAATTGTGGCACAGGGCCAGCCTGATACCTGCCATTCCTCCTGTATCAACGAGAAGCTCTCTTCTGGTTCTGCTTGCAGTGGGAAGCAATCGATTGCCATTGATGACTGCACCTTCCACCAGTGTGTGCGACTCAGCAAGTTTGACTCTGAACGCAGCATCAGCTTCATCCCACCAGATGGAGAATTTGAACTCATGAGGTACCATTGGGGTGTAAAGAGGCAGGGGCTGCTGCTGCCAGAAGTGGGAGAAGGGGAGTGGGACACCCCTGTTGTGCCAATCTTTTTCTCTCTCTCCCCAGGTATCGTACCACCAAGGACATCATCCTTCCTTTCCGCGTGATCCCACTGGTGAGAGAAGTGGGGCGCACCAAACTTGAGGTCAAGGTGGTCATCAAGTCCAATTTCAAGCCCTCGCTGCTAGCCCAGAAGATTGAGGTGAGAACAAGGGAATTGAGGAAAACTTGTTGAGGAATAAGGACAGTTGATGATAGGTCTGACAAAGCTCTCTGACGGTATGTCACTTCTAGGTGAGGATCCCAACCCCACTGAACACAAGCGGGGTGCAGGTGATCTGCATGAAGGGGAAAGCCAAATACAAGGCCAGTGAGAACGCCATTGTATGGAAGTGAGTCTTTAGGAGGCCACAGCAGGGCTCAAGATGTCTAGTCTCCCTTCTTTAGTTTTACCTTCTGTCCTCTCATGTGGGTTGTGGGTGAGAGAAGTGTGCCTGCTTCTCCAGGAGCTTGTGTTTGCATGCCTGCACTGGAGTTCAAATATGTGTCCATTTTCCTGAGGGGCTTAGCATTTTCCACTTGGTTTTATATGTCTAAAGCAGACAGAATAAGGGATCCATCTAAACAGAAACTGCAACTTCCAGTGCTAAAGGAGTAACACAAATGTTTATCAGGTCCTGACCACTTTTCCTTGTCCTGGCACCTTCCACAAACTCCTAGCTGCGCCCCCCCCCCCACTTGAAATGAAAAATCCAGACTTTGAAACTCCTCCAGAGTTCCACAGGTACTAGTGCCCTTACCCCTGTGTTCCTAGGATCAAGCGCATGGCAGGCATGAAGGAATCGCAGATCAGTGCAGAGATTGAGCTTCTGCCCACCAACGACAAGAAGAAATGGGCTCGACCTCCCATTTCTATGAACTTTGAGGTATGGCAGAGGAAGGGCCTAGCACCATGGCGGGGCCTTCTGGGAAAGACCTGAGAGACTGTTCAGATCAACCTCTGTGCCTTAGGTGAAGAAAGCCCTGGAGTGGGGAAATGTCTTGAATTCATAGGTCCATTTCTCTTTAGGCCTCCTAATAGAAATTGAAGTTGACTCAGAAAAAGCTTTGACCTTTTTTGGCTTGTCACAAAACAGTTCTTTAGAAAAATTGAGATTGTTTAAATGCTGGGTAAGACAGCAAGTTTCCTTACAGACAAGACAATGAGCTGACTTTGCTTTGTGCAAGTTAGACATATAATTTCCTCCACTTTATTTTCGAGTCCATAATATTGAGAAGGATCTGTATGTTCTAAGTCAGTCCTCTGGTTGCTGAATCCTGATAATTAAAAGAATTGGTTCAAATTATCATAAGTGGGGCCTGACTTCAAACCCAAGATAATTGCTACTTTTGGATAAGCTTTCCTCTTAGAGGGCTTCTCACCATCCCAGCTTCTCCCAGTTGCTTTCAGGACCCCAACCATTCAAACACATCTGTAGTAGATAAGGTGGGGCTGAGCTACGGAACTTATCAGGAGAGCAACTGGGAACGGAAGACCACATTCCTAACTTTAACTGTCTCCTGTCTAGGTGCCATTTGCGCCTTCTGGCCTCAAGGTGCGCTACCTGAAGGTGTTTGAACCGAAGCTGAACTACAGCGACCACGATGTCATCAAATGGGTGCGCTACATTGGCCGCAGCGGCATTTACGAAACCCGCTGCTAGTTGCCTGGTGGCAGCCTGCCTCCCAGTTTCCCCTTTTCCACAGGTCCAGGTGCCCCTGGCCGCCACACACCAGTGTCTCCTCCCCTGCTTTGCTGCCCTCCCTTTGCACCAGCCTGAGTCTAGGTCTGGACCAACCACATGACAGTGGGACTGGGGAAGCAGTCCCTGCCCTAGGCTTCCTGGGCAGGCTGGTTCGGGGGTTCTGCTCTTCCATCTTTCCTGACCTAGAGCCAGGCTTTGAGTTTTGTGACCAAACCCAGATGGGTCCCACTCCTCTCCACCCCTGTGGCCATACTTCTGGAGTGAAAGGGTTAACTGCCCCTCACCTTGGAGTTCCCCCAAAGGCCAGTAATGGATCCCCTGCCCTCAATCCCTACTCTGCTGTGGGGTAGTGTGAGCTTCGTTTTGTATACATGTGACTTTATCCAGTTAAAAGCCCAATAAAGTCTGTAGAATGGAGTTGTTGGCTAAGTTGAACAATTTTATTTGCGTGCGTGTGCGTGTGTGTGTGTGTGTGTGTGTGTGTGTGTGTGTGTCTTGCCACTGCAAATGAGTCAGCTTAAGTGGGTGGCTTGGGAATTGAACCCCAGCCAGTAGGCTTTGCAAGCAAGCACTTTGGACTGCTGAGCCATCTTTCTACCCCGATTTCAACAATAACTCATGGCCAGTTGAATTCATTTAATCCAGGTATCCTATAAAATTTTTCACAGTTTGCATCAGGATCTAGTGTGGTTGGCTAATGTATCTCCAGTTTTAGAAGTCATACATTTCCAACCTGGCATGGTGGTGCATGTCTTTAATCCCATCACTGTGGAGACAGAGGTAGGATAGCCATGAGTTCGAGGCCAGCCTGAGACTATAGAGCTGAGTTCCAGTTTGGACTAGAATGAAATCCTACCTGGGAAAAACAAAACATACATTTCCTCTTCCTCAGTCTTTTTTTTTTTGTTTGTTTTTTTGAGATATGGTCTCACTCTAGCCCAGGCTGGTCTGGAATTCACTATGTAGTCTCAGGGTGGTCTTGAATTCTGCCTCCCAAGTGCTAGGATCAAGGGCATGTGCCATCACTGCCAGTTTAGTTTTGGCTTTTGGTCTCACTTTATCCCAGACTGGCCTTGAACATCTCCTCCTAAATACTGTGAATGCAGATGTGGGGGTTTGCTCAGTAGTTTCCACTTCACTTGGGACTGACTCCTCAATGTGGCAAATCTTAATGTGAATGGGTGAGTAAGCAGCCAGATGTGGGGACCTTGCCTATAATCCCAGCACTTGGGAGACCCAGAGGGGCAGGAATATCAGGAGTTCTAGGCCAGCCTGGGCTGCATAGCAAGACTGTCTCAAAGAAAAATAAAGTACTGCTGGATGTGGTGGTTTACGCCTTTAATCCCAACACTCAAAGCAGAGGGAGGATTGCCATGGGTTTGAGGCCACGTTGAGACTATGTAGTGAATTCTAGGTCATCCTGGGCCAGAGGGAGACCCTACCTTGACAAACCAAAATAATAATAATAATGTAACTTTAGGTAGTGTGGAAAGCCCCTGAGGGAATGAACAAACTGCAACAAAATCTTTGTATCGGGTAGTAGCCAATGACTTATTTTTATTTTTATTTGCAAGCAGAGAAAGAGAATGGGTTTACTCCAGATCCACGAGCCCCTTCTGTGCATCTGGCTTTAACATGGGCACTGGGGAATCAAGCTGGGGTCCTAGGTTTTTCAGGCAAGCGCCTTAATCGCTGAACCATCTCTCCAAGCCCCCCTCCCAGACTTTTTTTCTAGGTAGGGTCTCGCTCTAGCTCAGGCTAACCTGGAATTTACTATGTAGTCTCAGGGTGGCCTCGAACTCACGGAGATCCTCCTACCTCTGCCTCCCGAGTGCTGGGATCATGCAGGGCTTCAATGACTTATTTATTTTGGTTTTTTGAGGTAGGGTCTCACTCTAGCCCAGGCTGACCTGGAATTCACTATGTAGTCTCAGGGTGGCCTCGAACTCATGGCGATCCTCCTACCTCTGCCTCCCGCCCGAGTGCTGGGATTAAAGGCGTGCGCCACCACGCCCGGCTCTCAATGACTTTTTTAAAAAATTATTTGAGAGAGAAAGAGGCAGAGCAGAGAGAGAATGGGCTTGCCTGGGCCTCCAGCCACTGCAGACAAATGAACTCCAGACAAGACACATGCACCACCTTGTGCACCTGGGCTTAACGGGTACTGGATGTAAGAACTCAGGTCCTTCTGCTTTGCAGGGCCTCAGCCGCTGAGCCGTCTCTCCAGCCCCCCCGTGGCCTCAAAGGCCGTCTTGATGGGCGGTCTTGGCCTTTGGCTCCTCCGAAGGGCAGAGGGCTGGACTGAGCCGAGGTCCCCATCCCGGGAGGCTCCCGGCGGGCGTGAGTCAGCACGGCGGCCCTCCCGCCCTCCACGGCGCCCCCTCCCGGCGGGCGGCCGCGGGGGCGCCCGACCCCGCCCCCAGGCTCCGCGCGGCGGCTGCTGCGCACGTCACGGTGCGCATGCGCCTTGGGAGGAGGCGTGCGCTTTGGGGGGAATGGCCGGGGCTGAGGGGACGGACCTAGACCGAGGTCTGACGGCGACTGCGCAGACGAGATCCCGACTGGAACATGGCGACCTGCGCGGAAATCTTGCGGAGCGAGTTCCCAGAAATTGACGGGCAGGTCTTCGACTACGTGACCGGTGAGCGGAGGCGCTTTAGCGGAGCGGGGCTCGGGGCGCCGTGGGGGGCGGCGGACCGCGGCGGCGGGCGCGGGGCGGCGGGGCGCTGGGCGGGCGGGTCTGCAGCCCTCCGGTCCTGCTCTCCGGCCCAGGCATCCTGCACAGCGGCAGCGCGGACTTCGAGTCGGTGGATGACCTGGTGGACGCCGTGGGGGAACTGTTGCAAGAGGTGTCCGGGGACAGCAAGGATGACGCGGGCATCAGGGCCGTGTGTCAGCGCATGTACAACACACTCCGCCTGTGCGTGCCGGGGAGGAGGTCCACGGTTCCGAGAGGAGAGGTGGGGGGGGCTGCAGACCCCTCAGCTCCTGACGGCGCTTTCTGCCCCTTACCCCCGCAGGGCTGAGCCACAGAGCCAGGGAAACAGCCAGCTGCTCCTGGACGCCCCCATCCAGTTGTCAAAGATAATGGAGAACTACGGTGAGGGTCAGGGGATACTGAACTAGCTGTCTCCTCGCCTCCCCTCCAGCCACCTGCTTCCCATAGGAGCTGTGAGTCTAAAGAACAGGGAAGATTAGAGGGGTCTCCAAACTCTTGGAGATGGTAGAACGTGTATAGGCCTTGGAGCCAAACAGACTTGCGTTTTGTAACTTGCTAACCGACAGCAGATTTTACAAGTTTGAGGTGTGTGGTTTTCCTCCTTTTTTGCATGTGTGTATATGCCCGTGTGTGCAGAGGCCAGAGGAGGACTTGAGTGGCTTCTGTTATTACTCATCTGCATATTGCCTTGAGATAGGGGTTTTACCGATCCAGAGCTGGCTTGTTTTCAGGAGCCACAGTGATTAGTCTCTGCTCCCTCCTGCACTGGGGTTGCAGACCATGCTCATGCCCGGCTGCTTTTACAGGAGTCCTGGGAAGTTAAATTCAAGTAGTCTGGGGCCCTCGTGCTTGTGCAACAAGTGCTTTTACAGAGTTGTAACAGTTTCTTTAAAGCTTTTCACCCCGAATGTTAGTTTCCTTTCCATTCCCTCAGGGAGATGGTGACTGCTTTTCTTATTACTTACAGACTGTGACACCAAACTTCCAGGACTGCTAAAGAGGGAACAGTCCTCGGTGAGGAGAAAAAAAAGAGGGGATTGTATCTATGATAGGCTTGGGGGCTGGCCATTTCAATGTTGGAGTAACTTTGGGGGATAGTTCTAGTATGTATTGATTCTGTTTGTCATGGATAAATTGTGAGGGTTTACTCTGGGGTTGCTTTCTGAGCGTGTACCTTCATGTGAAGTGGTTTTGTTTGGAATTCACTTAGACAGTGAATGCAAAGAAGCTAGAGAAGGCTGAAGCCCGGCTGAAAGCAAAGCAGGAGAAGCGCTCGGAGAAGGAAACACTGAAGACCAGCAACCCTTTGTGAGTTTCGGGAGAAGAAAGCAGAGCAGTTTCTGCTGGTACTGAAGGGTGCATGGGAGCCCTGGACGCTACCCATTTCTCTCTTTTAAAGAGTCTTAGAAGAGGCATCAGCAAGCCAGGCGGGCAGCAGAAAGGAAAGTCGGTTGGAATCATCTGGCAAGAACAAATCCTATGATGTACGAATTGAGAACTTTGATGTGTCTTTTGGTGATAGGTGAGTAAATGGCAGGCCACATGCTTGCTCTTTTTTCCAATTAAGAGGGAGTCTGGAGAGATGGCCTGGGGCTGAAACAAGGTTAGAAGTTTGCATTGAAACTCCCCTTGCACCTGTTTCTAGAGCATTCTCCGTCTCTTGCAGGGTACTGCTGGCTGGAGCAGATGTGAACCTGGCATGGGGCCGCCGCTATGGACTGGTAGGAAGGAATGGTTTGGGGAAAACCACATTGCTGAAGATGTTGGCCAGCCGGAGCCTGCGTGTTCCCTCCCATATTTCCCTGCTGCATGTAGAGCAGGAGGTTGCTGGAGATGACACCCCTGCCCTGCAGAGTGTTCTGGAGAGTGACAGCGTTCGAGAGGACCTGCTACGGCAGGAGCGTGAGCTGAGCGCCCAGATTGCTGCCGGCAGGTGAGGGCTCCAGGCGAGAGGACACAGCAGAAGCTGTCCTTCACAGAATGCCCTCCGTAATGCATATGACCATGCTGGTGAGCAGCAGAGCTTTGGCACTCTATAGCCCTTGTGAACTGACACAAGTCCCTGCCAGTATTCTATTCTTGTCTCAGCAGTAAGGCAGCCAGTGGCCTGCTTTCCAGCTGTAGAGGGTGCGGGATGTCCTCCTCTACTGCCTCAACTTCGGTGGTTGCTGTTTCTCCTTCCCAGGGCAGAGGGCTCAGAAGCAGCGCGGCTGGCAGAAATCTATGCCAAACTGGAAGAGATTGAGGCTGACAAGGCGCCTGCCAGGTATTTGAAAATTACCACTCCCTCTGTCATAGTTCACCTTTCTCTCCTATGAACTATTGCAGTTGGGTTCTTCAAATTTTTTTTTTTTTAAATTCCTAGAGCATCTGTCATTCTTGCTGGGCTTGGCTTTACCCCTCAAATGCAGCAGCAGCCTACCCGGTGAGTTAGCCTTGCCATGATTGGTTCTGAACACTGTTGGCACTGTCCGTTTGTGAGGAACACCTACTCCTAATGTATGTCTGTCTTTAGGGAGTTTTCAGGTGGCTGGAGGATGAGACTAGCCTTGGCCCGGGCTCTGTTTGCCAGGTGAGTCTCCTAGGTCTGTGAACGGAACCTTATGGAGGATGGGTCAAGTGACAGTGAGTGTCTGACCTAAAACTTCATGCTGTATGCTCTTTTTCATAGGCCAGACCTTCTGCTGTTAGATGGTAAGTTGGAAATGACTTTGGGGTGAAGAAAAGTGGTAGTTTCCTTGTTCCTAGTTCTCTTCCCTTCGATCCCAAGTATGTGTTCCCCCACTTCCTCTCCAGAACCTACAAACATGCTGGATGTAAGGGCCATCCTGTGGCTGGAGAATTACCTGCAGGTGAGTTGAGCAAGGCTCCGGAGTGGGTTTGGGTAAATTCTGCCTCCAAGACACTGGGGCTTAGGTGCTTGGTTGCCCTTCCAAACTGGGCCTGCTGCCCTGTGATTCCTCAGACATGGCCTTCCACAATCCTAGTCGTCTCTCATGACCGAAACTTCCTGAATGCCATCGCTACAGACATCATCCACCTGCATAGTCAGCGGCTAGACGGTTACCGGGGGGACTTTGAAACGTTCATCAAGAGCAAGCAGGAGCGTCTCCTCAATCAGCAGCGCGAGTATGAGGCCCAGCAGCAGTATCGCCAGCACATCCAGGTGTGGGGACAAGCAGGACGATGGATGTCAATCGTCCTGTGGGGGTCATTTGGGGGTTAGAAGAGCTTGACTGGTCCCCACTCTCCTCCTCTAGGTTTTCATTGACCGGTTTCGCTACAATGCCAACAGAGCCTCTCAAGTGCAGAGTAAACTCAAAATGCTGGAGAAATTGTGAGTACAGTATCTTTAGCCAGGCCTCTTCATTTCCTCCCTCATTTTTTTTTAAATTTTATTTATTGATTTTTAAGCAGAGAGAGAGACACAGAGAGAGAGATAGAGAGAGAGAGAGAGAGAGAAAGCACCAGGGCCACCACCTTGTGGGTCTGGCTTATGTGGGTCCTGGGGAATTGAACCGGGGACCTTAGGCACTGGAGGCAAGTGCCTTATCCACTGAGCCATCTCTCCAGCCCTCCTCCCTCATTTTGCAAGGTTCCCCCTTACCCTTCCATTCTTGGTCTCTCTTGGCTATCACACAACTTTGGCTAATCTCACCTAGGCAATCATGAATCTACTTTAGTCCCAGCATTCGGGAGGCTGATGTAGGAGGATTATTGTTTGAGGCCAGCCTGGAGCTACAGAGTGAGTTCCAGTTCAGCCTGAGCTAGCTGAGCTAGTGTGAGACCCTACCTTGAAGGGAAAAAAATCTACTTTCTCTACATATTTACTTAGTCTGGACATTTCATATAAATGGAATCATTTTGCTATATCTATATGGCTTCTTTTTTTTTTTCCTTGAACTGAGGATTGATCTAGTGCCTTACACTACCCCTGAGATGTAGGATTGATCTAGTGCCTTACACTACCCCTGAGATGTAGCCCCAGCCCTTCTTTACCTAACATTGATGATATATAGCAATACTTCATTTCTTGGGGTTCTTGTTGTTTTGTTTGGTTGGTTTTGGTAGGGTCTCACTTCTTGCTAAGTACATTTGTGTGTGTGTGTGTGTGTGTGTGTGTGTGTGTGTGTGTGTGTGTGTGCATTCATACTTGTGTATGCTTGGATATAGAGACCAGAGGACAACTTTGGGTGACACGTCCTCAGGAACATGTCACCTTTGAGAGAGATTCTCTTATTGGCTTGGAGCTCACTAATTAGGATAGCAAGCAAACCCCAGGGATTCTGTTTTTTTGTCGCCAGCACTGGCATTACAGGCTTGTGCAGCCATGCCTGACATTTTCTGTGGGCACTGGGGATTGAACTCAGGTCCTCATACTTGCAAGGCAAGGACTTTACCAACTGGGCTATTTCTTCAGCCCCACTCTTCATTCCTTCTTGTGATTGAATACTATCCACTGTATGAATGTAACACGTTTTGTTTATTGGTTCACCAGCTGATGGACATTGGGTTATTCCCATTTTGGTTGCTAGGATCAATCGAACCTCCATGAACTTTTTTGGGGAGAGGGTTTGAGACTGAGTCTCAGTCTGTAGCCCAGGCTGGCCTCAGATTCATGGCACTCCTCAGACATCACAGTGCTGAGATTACAGACAAGAGCCACCACAGCTGGTTTTCTAGGAACATCTGTATATAAGGGTTTTTTTTTGTTTGTTTTTTGTTGTTTTTTTTTGTTGTTGTTTTTTGAGGTAGGGTCTCACTGTAGCCCAGGCTGACCTGGAATTCACTATGTAGTCTCAGGGTGGCCTTGAACTCATGGCGGTCCTCCTACCTCTGCCTCCTGAGTTCCTCCTACCTCTGCCTCCCGAGTGCTGGGATTAAAGGCGTGCGCCACCACGCCCGGCTCCGTGTGCACCACCACGCCCGGCCTATAAGGGTTTTTTGTTAGTTTGGGTTTTTTTGTTTGTTTTTCTTCAGGTAGGGCTTCACTCTAGCTTAGGTTGACCTGGAATTCACTATGAGTCTCAGGGTGTCCTTGAACTCACTTTGATCCTCCTATGTCTGCCTCCTGAGTGCTGGGATTAAAGGCATGTGCCACTACGCCCGGCCAGATAGTCTTTTTTTTTTTTTTTTTGTTTTTTCGAGGTAGGGTCTCGCTCTAGTCCAGACTGACCTGGAATTCACTATGTAGTCTCAGGGTGGCCTTGAACTCATGGCAATCCTCCTACCTCTGCCTCCTGAGTGCTGGGATTAAAGGCGTGCGCCACCACGCCTGGCCAGATAGTCATTTTTTGAGCAGTTTTGTTAATTGTTATTTTGTTGGGTCAAGGTCTTACCCAAGCTGTCTTCAAAATGTCTATGTAGCCCAGGCTGGCCCGGAATTTGTAATCCTTTTGCTTCTTTCTTCTTTTTTTAAATGCATAGGGTCTTGCCATGTAGTCCAGGTTAGCCTCAAACATTCTTTTTGCTTTGGCTTCTCAGGCTCTAGGGTTATAGGCAAGCACCATCACAACCCAGCAAAGTTATTTTTTTACAGTACTGGGATTGAACTGAATTTAATATACACAAGACAAGCACCGTATAACTGAGCCTCACTCCAAGACATAATAAACTGGGTTTGATTGTTTATTTCTTTATTTATTTGAGGAAGAGAGAAAGAGAAAGAGAAAGTGTACCAGGGCCTCTGCCACTGCAAACTGTAGATGCATGTGCCACTTTGTGCATCTTGTTTTATGTGGGTACTGGGAAATCAAAACTGGCCATCAGGTTTTGCAAGGAAATACCTTTAACCACTGAGCCATCTCAATAGCCCATTAAGTGGGTTCTTGAGCCAGGTGTGGTGGCACACACCTTTAATCCCAGCACTCAGGAGGCTGAGGTAAGAGAATCACTGTGAGTTCCATGCCTGTCTGGGCTAGTATGAGACCATGCCTCAAAAAAAAAAAAAAGTGAGTTTTTTGGAGGAGGGGCAGTTTCTCACTATGCAGACCTGGCTAGCCTCCAGCTTGCTGTAGGTTGAGTGCTGACATCATAGGTGTGTACCACCACCACACTCTGCTTAGTTATTTAAAAAAAAATAATAATTTCCCCATCTTTCCTCTCAGACCAGATTTGAAGCCTGTGGACAAGGAATCAGAGGTCGTGTTGAAGTGAGTGCTAACCTGGGGCTGCTGATGGGAGCCTCCTATTTCTGGCTTCTCCCACACTCCACATTTGCACTTCCTGCAGGTTCCCTGATGGGTTTGAGAAGTTCTCACCGCCAGTTCTGCAGCTGGATGAGGTGGATTTCTACTATGATCCTAAGCATATCATCTTCAGTCGTCTGTCTGTCTCTGCTGATCTCGAGTCTCGCATATGTGTGGTATGGTTGCTTCTCATTCTGTTTCCATGGCCTGGGATTGTGTACTCCAGCAAGTTGGCTTGGGCAACTTATCCTGCTCCTGTTTCCCTAGGCTCAGGGCCTCTCTCAGAGATGAGAAGCCTAGCATGTGCCATTTATTAAACATACAGAGCAGTAATTTACCTTGTACTCAGTTCCAAGTTAGGCCAACCATTAGCTGTTGAGGCAAGAACACAAGTTTTGGGGTCAGGGTTTAGATCCTGAGCATGCCATTCCCTAGCTTGCTTTCCAGAAGCTTCGTTTTTATCAAAAAGGAAGTAACCTCTTCCTCACCTAGTTTTGGGAAGGAGTAAATTTTTGCCTCTCAGCAGGTATTCAAGTGATGGTCCCCTTTGTTTCTTTACTTGTCATTAGAATTCCTTAGTTTTTGGTTGTACAAATGGTTGGGCCCTTTTCACTTCCTTCCCTTCTGTGTCCTGTGATACATACACACTTAGCAACTTGCTCATGTTTTTTATGTAAGGTTGGGGAGAATGGAGCTGGGAAGTCCACCATGCTAAAGCTGCTCATGGGGGACCTGGCTCCTGTTCGAGGCATCCGGCATGCCCACAGGTGAGGGACCCATCACCAACTGCATGCACACATCACACATTCATGCCACCTACATCTGTGCATAGTAACTGCCTTCTGCCTCCATTTCCTCCTGCAGGAATCTGAAGATTGGCTACTTCAGCCAGCACCACGTGGAGCAGCTGGACCTGAACATCAGTGCTGTGGAACTGCTAGCACGCAGATTCCCTGGTGTGTGGGGGTGGGGCTGAGGCAGGAGGGTGGAGGCTGGCCCTGCAGCAAGGCCTGCCTTGCCTGGAGTCAGTATAGAGAAGCCCACCCAAGTCTAGGTATAAGAACATAGGCATTGAGAAGCAGGGCTAGAGGGAAAGGGAGGGAGTTGACTGGCCAAGAGCTCATCTGAAGTGAGGGCCTTTTCCAGGACGATCTGAGGAAGAATATCGTCACCAGCTGGGCCGGTATGGCATCTCTGGAGAGCTGGCCATGCGCCCTGTGGCAAGTTTGTCTGGTGGCCAGAAGAGCCGAGTAGCCTTTGCTCAGATGACCATGCCCTGGTAAGGCCTCATTATCTAGAGCTCTTGGCATTCCCTTTCTTGCTCAGCAGAAAATTCTTTCATTGTTGGTATCACAGAAATTCATTGTTCCAACCTTCCTATGTTCTGCCCTCCAGCCCCAACTTCTACATTCTGGATGAACCCACAAACCACTTGGACATGGAGACAATCGAGGCTCTGGGTCATGCACTCAACAAGTTCAGGGTGAGTATCGCCTCATCCTGACTGCTTTTCCCTAGGCCTCAGTATCCCTTAGTGTGCATCCCTTGAGAACCTCCTCTTCTGCTTTTCAGGGTGGTGTGATTCTAGTATCCCATGACGAGCGCTTCATCCGGCTGGTGTGCCAGGAGTTGTGGGTGTGTGAGAAAGGTGGCATCACCCGGGTTGAGGGGGGATTTGACCAGTACCGTGCCCTCCTCCAAGAACAGTTCCGCCGGGAAGGCTTCCTCTAGCGCCACCAAGCAAAGTAAGGACTGTGCCTAGGACGTGGACTGGTCTTGCAGACTCCTGGACCAACATGTAGGCAACCAATCCAGGCTTAGGACTTCTCCTACTTGAGACAGCCTTATTTCCAGTTTTTTCTTTCCCTTTGACTGGAGCATCCTCTGCACAATGTGAGGGGGACCCATTCAAGGGCCCTGTGAGGACAGTGTCCCTGGGGGAGGGGTTATAAGCAATTCCATTGTCCCAACTTGACAGGGCCCTGTGTGGCTGCTATGTAAATTAAATCTCCCCCTGCATCTCTCTGCCTCATCTCTGCTGCTTCTAGGGCAGTGCTGCCATGGTTGCCTACTGTGAGGGTTGTGGACTCTGGCACCCATATCAATCACACAGAGGAAGGAAGCAACATTAGTACCAGCCTTGCCCCTTCTGGGAGATGTCATCAGGACTGCTGGGGCATTGAGGTCATCTGTCTGCCCCTCAGATGAACTGAGCTGGACAGGTGAAGACCAGAGTATTGGGATCACTAGTGCTTATACCCTGGCCTGAACTCAGGCTTGCTAAGAGGGTGTGCACTCTGCTGCCTCAGCCCCTACTGCTTGGGTGCTTGACCTGGTTCTCTACTCTGGCCTCACATGGTTTACCGACTGCTTTCTCCAGGGTGCTCTGATCAGGCTTCCCCTGCTTCTCTGACCTAGACCTTCAGGGTTCAAGAGAAAACATCTTTGTTCCCAGTTTGCTTGAGTGATTACATATTCTTTATTTTTCCTCTTACCATATAGGAGGAGTCTAGGGAGTGATGAATTAAGGAGTCAAATGAGAAGAAATAGGGCACAACTTTTTTTTCTTCTTTTCCATAAATTAAGCTGTCATTATGATGGAAGCCATGTACAGTATAGCATTTGCCATAGTCCCAGGCACTCTGAAGGCTGAGACAGGAGGATTGCTTGAGTCCAGAAGTTTGGGAGCCAGCCTATTTTATGAGACTATCTCCTTAAAAAAAAAAAGGTATGGGAGGAGGCTGTGTGTGTGTGTGTGTGTGTGTGTGTGTGTGTGTGTATTTGATTTTTGTTTTGTTTTTCAAGGTAGGGTTTTGAACTAGCCCAAGTTTAGGTGCTAATTCATGTTGATCCTCCTACCTCTGCCTCCTGAGTGCTGGGATTAAAGGTGTGTGCCATCATACCTGGCTTTTTTTTTCTTTTAATTAAAAAATTTTTTATTTAGGGCTGGAGACATGGGTCAGTGGTTAAGGCGTTTGCCTGCAATGCTAACGACCTGGGTTTGATTCCCCAGTACCCACATAAAGCCAGATGCACAAAGTGGCACATGCATCTAGATTTTGTGTGCAGTGGTAGAGGCCCTTTTGTACCCCTTCTGTCTATCTGTCTCCCTTCTCTCTATCTCTCTCTGCTTGCAAATAAAAAAAATTATTTATCTGAGAGCAGGTGTGAGCATGCCAGGGCTTCCTGCCACTGCAAATGAACTCCAGGTGCATTTGCTACTTTGTGCATCTGGTTTTATGTGGGTACTGGGGAATAGAACCAGGACCATTAGGCTTTGTAAACAGGCACCTTTAACCACTGAGACGATCCTTCAAGCCCAGCTAGAGGCAATGTTTAACAAAAGGAACATGGTTTATAAGAGACTTCTCGAGCTGGGTGTGGTGGCGCACGCCTTTAATCCCAGCACTTGGGAGGCAGAGGTAGGAGGATCACCATGAGTTCAAGGCCACCCTGAGACTACATAGTGAATTCCAAGTCAGCCTGGGCTAGAGTGAGACCCTACCTCGAAAAACCAAAAAAGATAGAGAGAGAGAGACTTCTTGAGGATTTAGCTGCTATACTTGATCATCATGTAGAAGACATTAAAACATGAGAAACTGGAGTCTGCAGAAGAAATGTCCTAGCCTCCTGGAGATTGTAGTCATAAGCTCAACCAAGGAATCTTAACTGAGCCACAGAGTGCTGTGGTCTTGGTAGTTTGCAGAGAGAAACCTGTGGGGGTAAAGGAGAGCGTATAAGCCATGTTTATTTTTGCCTTATGCTTTCAGATGTTTCTGTTAGTGGCCACTTAACTCTTGCTTCTGGGCCCATGGTACAGCAGAGAGCATGTAGTGGTGGAGCAAAGCAGTTAGGGTAGAAAACCCAAGCCTAGAGCATGCTTCCTTCAACTAGCTCCTGCCTCCTGAGCTTCCATCATCTCCCCAGTAGCCCAATGATCCAATGATGAGATCAGAGCGATACAGTCACTTCCTGTAAGGGCAGGGGCTGTGGAAAGGTAGCTCAGTGTATAAAGTTCTTGCCTTTATAAGCAGAGGACCTGAGTTCAGTCCCCAGTACCCAAATAAAAAAGGTGGTACATGCCTGTAATCCCGGCACTGAGGAAGTGGAGACAGGAAGATCCTTGGGGCATGATGGCCAGCCAGTCTAGCCAGTGAAGGAGTCTAAGAAGGGACAGCATTCCTGTTGACAACAACCAAGGTTGACTTCTAGCTATGCACACCTCTGAAGAACATTACTGCATTGGGGCCCAGGCCTTCAGCACATGAGCCTTTGGATGACATTCCAGATCCAAACAGGAAGAAGCCAGCAGAAGAGCTGCTGGTGTCTCCACCCCTCAGTTTCCCTCCCAGAAGTCCACAGCAAGGATTCTTCCAGCCCTGCCTGTGGCTACAAGTACCTTGGCGGTGCTGGCCTTTCTCACAACTTCAAGACCACAGATAGGTGTCAGAGAGTCATAGATCCGTCCCTGTCAGTTTGTCAAGCTCAGTCCCTATATTCCTTCCAGTTTGTCAACCCCTTAGGAGTTCTCCCAAGTCTTGGAGGTCTGGAAGAATGCTTCCCAGAGCAGTGGAGTTAGCTGGTGTGACGGAAAGTCTCAGCAACAGAAAGGACAGCAGAAGCTGCGTAACCAAGACAAATCACTTAACCTTTTCAACAGCTGCTCAGTCTCTGGAGCTACTGTGAAGATTGACTGCCAAGTACAATAGAAGCATCCGGTCTCCTAGGCTGTGATTTGAAGGATCGTGATAAGAAGAAAGAAACTCATTGAATGAGTATACTCAGACCAGTCTGGGCTTAAGCAAGCTAGGAGGATCGCTGTGAGTTCAAGGCTAGCCTAGGATTACAGAATGAGTTCAAAGTCAGTCTGAGTTAGGGTGAGACCCTACCTTTTGGGGGGGAGGGAGGAAGCTGCAGGCACCCAAGCTGCCATCAGGTCCCTGGTACAGTGCAGACATGCTCCAGTGGAGGCTTCATGTTGGAAGCAGCGCTAGCTGGTCTCCACAATTCCATGTGAAGGGTCCACATGCATGGTGATACCAGCCTACGCTGCAGGGATTCTGGAGGAGGGTGTGGAGAGGGGAAGTGGCAGAAGGGTTAGTGGTCCAGAGGAATGGGATGTTGATCGCATGCTCCATTTTAGGAATTTAGGATAAGAGAAAGCAGAGGGGAGGGAATTATGGTTTATTGTCTATAATTATGGAATTTGTCAATAAAAAGTTAAAAAGAGGGGGCTGGAGAGATGGCTTAGCGGTTAAGGCACTTGCCTCCAGTGCCTAAGGCCCCAAGTTCAATTCCCCAGGACCCACATAAGACAGACCCACAAGGTGGTGGCCCTGATGATCTCTCTATCTCTCTCTATCTCTATCTCTCTGCTTTAAAAATATTAAAAAAAGAAAGAAAAAGAAAACAGCCTTACCCCGAAGAGCAAGGACTCATGTTTGAAGGCATATTCAACCTGTTCTCCACAGGCCACATTAGATTGGCTTGTGTGTGGCTCAATTGCATGGCTCTCAAACATGAACTTTGTGGCTGACAACCTCATGTCATAATGTCAAAAGGTTGGACTTAAAAAAAAAAAAAGACTAAGCCAGGTGTGGTGGCATACACCTTTAATCCCAGCAGTGGGGAGGCAGAAGTAGGAAGATCACCATGAGTTCAAGGCCACCCTGAGACTACATAGTGAATTCCAGGTCAGCCTGGGCTAGAGTGAGACCCTACCTGGGGGGGGGGGGGTTGGACTTTAATCCCAGCACTGGGGAACAGAGGTAGGAAGATAGCTGTGACGGTTCAAGGCCAGCCTGGAACTTCACAGAGCTCCAGACCAGCCAGGGCTAGAGTGAGACTCTGGAGTGGGTGTATGCCAGTCACGGTGGCACACACCTTTAATCCCAGCATTCGAGGTCACCCTAAGAGAGTACATTGTGAATTCCAGGTACCCTGTGCTAGAATGAGACCCTACCTCAAAAAATAATAAGGTCGGGGGGGCACAGCTGCAATGTTCATATTCCATTACATCATGGTAGCCACCCCTTCACTGTTTAATCCCAGCCATTTGGGAGCAGTCTTTTCCAGGCTGGCCAGGGTGAGAGGCCTTAGGCTGCAGTCTCTACTGAAATTCCACCTCAGTTGGCCTTACTATTCAACACCTTCTCAGGTTACCTGGCTAGTCCTCAGTAGGCCATGGAGGGCACTCAAGTGGTGTGATGTTACTATCTTGAGATTTGTTAGACATTTTGCCAAGTTCTCACTGGCTCCTATGTAAACATCATCATCAGAGCCCAGCTCACCATCAAGCTTGGTGTGCAAACTGGATGTCAGAGGTAGCGGAATCCCAGGCTGTGGAAGGATTTTCTTTTTTTCCTTCATTTCTTTTTTTTTTTCTTAATTCATTCTCTTTTCTCTCTCTCTCTCTCCTTCCCTCCCTCCCTCCTTCCCTCCCTCTCTCCCCAGTGCTTCTGGAATTCATTCTTATAGCCTAGAACTCACAATAATCCTACCTCAGGCTACCTAGTTCTATAATTAAAGGTGTGCGCCACCACACCTGACTCTCCAAAATAAAAGTTTCAAAGGGCTAAGGATGTAGCTAGGTGGAAGAGTATTTGCTTAGCATGTATGAGGCCCTTGGGTTTTACAGCCAGTGCTACACACAAGCTGGGCACAGTGGCACACTCCTTTAGTCTCTTAGCTGAGGTAGGAAGACTGCTGTGAGTTAAAGTTCAGCCTAGACTACATAGTGAGTTCCAGGTAAGCCTGAACTAGAGTGAGACCCTGCCTCAAGAAAAAAAAAAAAAAAAAGATTTCTTGGGGGCTGGAGAGATGGCTCAGCAGTTAAGGTGCTTGCCAGCAAAGCCCAAGGAGCTGGGTTTGATTCCCCAGTAACCATGTAAAGCCAGATGCACAAGGTGACACATATGTCTGGAGTTTTTTGCAGTGACTGGAGGCCCTGGTGCACACATTCTCGCCCCCCCCCCCAACACAAATACATAAATGAAACGTTTTAAAAAAAAGATTTCTTGGGGCAGGAACTCTCTGGGTCCTTAAACTTTGCAGGCAAGTGCCTGAGCTCCAACCCTTTTTTCCTTTTAAAAAGACATATTTGCAAGCAGAGAGACAGAAAATGGGCACATCTGGGCCTCCAGATGCATGTGCCACTTCGTGCATGTGGCTTTATGTTGGTACTGGGGAATCCAACCTGATTGATGATTTTGGGCTTTTTTTTTTTTTTTTGAAACAAGTTTTCATATAACCTCAAGCTATTCTCCAACTCACTATGTAGCCAAGGATGACCATGCATGTCTGATCCACCTCTTCAGTGCTGGGATTACAGGCATGCTCCACCATGTCCAGCTGTCTAGGTTTGTTTGTTTTGTTTTGCTTTTTTGAGATAGAGTCTCATTTTTCAAGATAGAGTCTCACTCTAGCCCAGGCTGACCTGGAATTCACTATATAGTCTCAGGGTGTCCTCCTGAGTGCTGAGATTAAAGGTGTGTGCCACCACACCTGGCCCAGTCCAGTTTTATTCAGGGCTGGGGATGAAGCTAACTTCTGCATGCTAAGCAGGCACTCTACCCACTGAGCCACATTTATGCTTGCACCACCACCAAGCCTGGTTTTAGGTGGTGCTGGACGTCAAACTCAAGGCTTCATGGATACTAGGTAAGCATTCTTATTAACTTCATTATATCCCCAGCCCCCTTGGAGACTAAAACTTCCCAAGTCCTGAGATTTATAGGCATGTACCACTATGCCTGGACCTGTTTGTAATGATAAATTAATAAATTTACATTTGGATGGGTGTGGTGGCTCACACCTTTAATCCCAACACTTGGGAGGCAGAGGTAGTTAGGATTGCTGGGAGTTCCAGGCCAGCCTGAGACTACAGAGTGAGTTCCAGGTCAGACTGAGCTAAAGTGAGACCCTACCTTGAAAAAAACAAAAAAATAAGGTCACATTTGGTTTACTCATCAGTCTCTTCTAAGACTCCAAAACAGAATCCCTTAGCTTGATCCAGCAATAATAATCATGGAAACATGTGTGCTTAGTGTTGTTATTAGCATTTTACACAAATTAACTCATTTACTCCTTATAATGAGCCAAGAGTTAGGTGTTATCCCCAGTTTATAAATAAGGAAATGGAAACTGGGGAAGTTAGTAAATCCTTTCCAGGTCCTCTGAGCAAGGGCTTGAATTTAGAGACATGGGTCCCAAAGGTCAAGATTGCCTACATTAGCACAGTAAAGTGCACCGTCACATGGATATTAGGGATCTGCAGCAGTAAGGAGCCACTCAGTGTTGTGGTGACCTCAGCAGGCACTGGGCCTCTGCGACCACACCTGAGCTGCCTGCCTGGGGAGTACCACCATGTTTCAAGTGATTTTAGGGAACTGGTGTTAGTGTCCTACGCCTTTAATCCCAGCACTCTGGAGGCAGAGGTAGGAGGATTACCCTGAGTCTGAGGCCACCCTGAGACTACATAGTGAGTTCCAGGTCAGCCTGGGCTAGAGTGAGACCCTACCTTGAAAAACAGAAAAAAGAATAATAAGTGGTCTTAGGAAAACAAACCTAATTTGTTAATCATTTTTCTATGAAAATAACATATGGTATGTGTATTATTTATTTTTCTCATTGCAGTAGCCAAATAACTGCCAAGAATCAACTGAAGGGAGGAAGGGTTTATTTCAGCTCAGTTCAAGGGTAATCTGTCATAGCAGCATGCAGCAGGAGCCTGAGATGACCAGTCGCACGGCATCCTTGGGAACAGAGAAAAAAGAATGGTGCTCAACTCATTGTTTTTCTCCTTTATGAATTTCTTGGGGGAGGGGAAGTTTTTGAGGTAGGGTCTCGCTCTAGCCCAGGCTGACCTGGATTCACTATGTACTCTCAGGGTGGCCTCAAACTCTCAGAGATCCTCCTGCCTCTGCCTCCCAAGTGCTGGGATTGAAAGTGTGCACCACCACACCTGGAAAATAAGTCCAGGACCCAGGCTGGAGAGATGGCTTATGAGTTAGAGGCACTTGCTTGCAAAGCCTGATGCCCCAAATTTGATTCCACAGTACCCATGTAAAGCCAGATGCACTAAATGAGTTTGTTTGCAGTGGCAGGAGGCCCACCCATGCCCATACCCACTTTTCTGTCTGTCTCTTTGTCTCTCTCACAGACAAATAATAGTCTAGGACCCTGACCCATGGAGAGTGGTGCTGCCTCCATTTAGGGTAGGTCTTCCCTACTCAAGTACCTGTCTAGAAACTCTGAAGACATGCTCAGAGGCCAGTCTCCTAGGTGACTCTAGGTCCCGCCAAGTTAACAACCAAATCCACCATCACTCATGTTTCTGACAGGCTTCTAAGTAATCACAGTTGTCAATGTCACTTATTTGGCACCAGCCCCAGGGAAAGAAATGCTGCTTCATTTAGCAAGGATGCTCTCAAGTGTATCCGCAGGCTCATCCCCCTGCCTGCTCAGACCCTGGCTGGCGTGTCAGTGCTTCTACTACACACCATCTGCCTCTCGGAACAAAGCCACTTCTGGAACAGAATGCAAATATGTTCGGACTTTCTACTTCACAGTGTGCCTGTGACTGGGGCAGCAGGAAGGTTTGTTCCTGTCTGAGAAAAGAGCATTGCATCTAACCTGACATTTCCTAAGTGACCATTATTGAGGATTTGTCTTCCTTCTGTAAAATGGATATGCCATCAGCTGGGGATATACCTCAGTGGTAAAGTCTTGGGCTCAATCATCAATACTACAAATACCACACACAAAACAGGTATGCCAGTCCCTGTTCTCTGCCTGGTTCCTTTATTCTGTATATGAATAAATATTCATGTGTGTCAGGTACACATGTGTGCACATGCACATGGAGGCCAGAGGATAACCTCAGGTATTATCTACTTTTATTTTTTGCCCCCAAGGTAAGGTCTCACTCTAGCCCAAGCTGACCTGGAATTCACTTTGTAGTCCCAGACTGGCCTTGAACTCATGGTGATCCTCCAACCTCTGCCTCCCAAGTGCTGGGATTAAAGGTGTGCACCACCATGCCTGGCTTTGTCTACCTTTTTTTTTTTTTTTTTTTTTTTTTGAGACAGTCTCTCACTGGCCTGGAACTCAAGTAGGCTAGGCTGGCTGGCCAGTCAGCCCCAGGGAACCTGTCTGTCTCTCCAGTGCAGTATCAGATCAGGAGTGTATACTACTATACTACACAGGAGTGTATATCTCCAGATCAGGAGTGTATATCAGATCAGGAGTGTATACTACTATACTACTCAGGAGTGTATATCAGATCAGGAGTGTATATCCAGTGCAGTATCAGATCAGGAGTGTATACTATTGCACCCATAGTTTTTTTTCTTTTTTTAGTTTTTCAAGGTAGGGTCTCGCTCTAACCCAAGCTGACTTGGAATTCACTATGTAGTCTCAGGCTGGCCTTGAACTCACAGCAATCCTCCTACCTCTGCCTCCCGAGTGCTGGGATTAAAGGTGCGCCACCACGCCTGGCTCCTCTTTCCTTTCAATCACTCTCTTTCCTCATTGCAACCTCACGCTGCAACCCACCCTCCTTCACAAGTCCTACAGGGAAGAGGGTCTAGAAAAAGGAGAAAAGCCAGGGTGGAAGCTGAAGGAACAACTTACCTGATGCTGGAGGCCACAAGGTTCCATCAGGAAACAGCGGGGTGGGGCGGGGGAGAAAAGAGGAAAATGTTATGAGGCTGGGATTCAAGAGGAGAGCCCACATGCTCTTCTCTTGAGGAACAGCAGGCCTCCAGAGAAGCCCACA